>JAOEHT020069322.1:0-13585 GCA_025448195.2 Parazoanthus atlanticus | reverse complement strand
CTCCAATCCCCCCACCCCCCTCCTCATCCCACTATCCTATTTCAAAAAGGTTACAGATAAAATCTAGAAATTTGGGATTCTTAAAGCAGCTATATTCTAACCAACTAGTTTCCACGACACTTATCACTTCTAAATTTGGAACATTTTCTATGACAACAGCCGAAGCACGGCATGTCTGCCATCTTGTCCGCTATCTTTGAATAGATTAGATGTCCTTAGTGTTTGTATGTTACCGTCTTTAGCCCTCTTCCTGTCATCGGCATTGTAAATGCCAACGTTCTCGATGATATAACAATCACTGTGGTTTCATTGATTTGTCATTCTTATTCTCATCGTCGTTGTTTTCGTCTTCGTCGTTAATGATAATAAGATATTGAAGTTATTTTTAACATTGTTGCCTTTTCTGACTCCATAGAAATTTTGGTAAAAATAAGATTACAAGGTTGGATCCTCGATCTTTTACTGGCTTGACTAATCTTACAGACCTGTAAGTATTTTGACTTTACTAATTTCTGACAATACAATACGTTCTTTTACTTTTAGATGCATTGTTTGGATGCATTGCAATTTTGGAGTAATTAACCGTGCTTTAATAATGATAATTTTGGTGTATTCCCTCAATTTGCTTCATATTGTCTTGATCCGTTATACTAGTTCCTGCTTTTCTTTTTCCTACTTCAATGGCCCTCCCGATTTATAACATATACTGTTAACAATATGAGCAAATCTGCTTACTTGAAATCATTTATTTCGTTCTTTAGACATATTTTTCCTACTTACTAAGGTACTTATGTTTTGACCTATTTGCTTTCATTAAAAAATAAAACAAAATGCGCGCAGTCCCTCCTTCGTTACCAAAAACGCGCGGGAAGTAAGGTGCATGCTTGGTTAAACGAAATTCGCGAAACCGCCGCTTTTTCCAATCTTTTGGGGTGTTCTCTCATCTTTGCAAGTTTTTTCAAAAAAATGATAGAGGAATATACAAGGTTTTCTTCTTTTTTTCATAAATTGTTTGAACGTTTCTGCTGAAAATTTAGCAATGAAAGCCATTTAACCGAAAACAGGTCACGTGATCGTTCTTTATGTCGGATAATGATAAAGGCTAAGCATCCATTGAGCGCGCTCGTAGTATTGGTAGCATTCTATAAGCGTATGGATTACTTTTTTACTTACTTAGTTTTTACTTTTACCTACTTACTTACTTATTTACTTGTTTACTTAGTTCTTACTTTTATTTACTTTCTTCTGACTTACTCACTTAATTTTCAGTTACTGAGATGTTACCTATTTACTTACTTACTTGATTGCTTACTTACTTATTTTCTTGCTTGCTTGCTCACCTATACTTACTTACTTACTTACTTACTTACTTACTTACTTAACAGCTTAAAATAACCATAACGAACTAAAATCCATTAGAAAATACCAGGTTTTAAAGAACTTGTAATCAAGACGGTACCAAAAACGGTAACACTGTTTCTATTAACTAGTTTATGTTTCCTTGTTTTGCATGGGTTTTCTCTTTGACTCCACAATACTTCTGTTTAATATTACTAGGAATTTGAACTGGAATCGCATTTCATTTATACAAAACGGAACGTTTGATGAAACGAAGTCACTCCGAAAGCTGTAAGTATTCTTTAATCCCAATCAGTATAGACTTTCTGGTCTGACAAAGTATACTGTAAATGAAGAAGAAAAACTAATTGGACTTTAAATTACAAATTCGTGATTTGAGATAATTAGGTACCTACTAATATTACTATATTATTGCTCGCAAATTGGTTGTGACATCAAAGCGCAGAAAATTTTAGCTTTCCTTAAGTATACTGAAACTATGATAAAGAGGGCTAGTCAAAACTTCGTGTCTCCATCCGTGATCTTCAAATTGGTTACAGATAAACACTAGACATTTGCTATTTTAAAGCAGTTCTATTCTAACTAACTAGTTTCGTTAATACAAACTACGACATTTTGCCATTGCACAACATGTCTGCCAACTTGTCCGCTATCTTGGATTGCATTGGCTGTCCTTGCTATTATTGTCTGTAATTATGGTTGTAACTTCCATGTGTTAACGTCTTTATCACTATTCCTGTCATCGCAAATGTATTAGTGCCATCGTTCTCGTAGTCAACTTTACCATCGTTATCTTCAGCTTCATCTAAGTTGTTGTGGCAATCACTGTCCTTTCATTGATTTTGTCATTCTTCTTGTCACTGTCGTTGTCGTTGTTAACGATAATACGATATTAAGGTTATTACTAACATTGATACCTTTCTTGACTCCATAGAGACCTTAGTTTTAATAGATTCTCGATCTTTTACTGGTTTGACCAATTTTACAGAACTGTAAGTATTTTGACTTTACTCAATTTTGAAAACACGATTATAAACCTTCCTTTACTTCTAGATGCGCGCAATGCTTGCCGACAATGGCATAAAACACTGTGTTAATCTAAAGAAAGCTATACGGAAGGGCTTAAATTTTAGTTGATTTACCATAGTCCTCAAAACCTTTCTAAGTCCGCGAGAACCTTTGAAAAATCGATGTTATGTACATTCTCAAATTAAAACCCTGGAACAGATACATTGGTACATTATCTAAATTTTACTAAAATTTGGGCAGTATAAAGTTATGACAAGCTTATGAGAGTGGTTCATTTGTGCTTACTTCTGTATCAAACCACAACGCTGGACAAAACCTCCAGAGAACTGTACACTTATCAAGACCTCTAGCGCTTTTGACACTTGCCCCACTCTCCCTCCACCCGTGTCTATGTTTCGTAAACAAAAGCTAATGAAATCCTAAACTATCACACTTACAGATTTGAACACCACATGCAAGTATAAAAAAGCAATATTCTGTTTACCATTAACCTAGTTCCAATAACGAAACCCGAATTTAGAAGGCAAGAACGCTACGATGAACCACGACAAACCCTACCCATGCATTAAAATATATAATTCATTCTTTTTATACTTTATATGTTAGTTTGCAGTGGTTTATCGTGGTTTATTGGACTAAACTTTAAGAATGATTAAGTTATTTTCGCTAGATAATTCGGACAGCTGTTAGACACTGGTTAAGATTTGAACTTGGTTTAAATAACCGGGCCAAACACATTTCCCAAATTTTCTGAATCGTTCTCTGATTCTTCTTTGGATGACATTGATTAAAATTCAAAACATAGGTTTGGTATGCTTCATTTAGCCATTCTCTGTAGATCTCAGGAATTGAATATACGCTCGCGGATTTTCAACGAGCGTGTATTCCGCTTCTTAGATATGTAGAAAACGGTTAATGTTTCAAACCAAATAATTTTTGTCATTTTCCCCTGAAGAAGAATCAGAGAACAATTTTAAAAAATTGGTAAACGTTTTAAAGTCTTAAAACTTTAGACACAATCTCAGATACTTTTAACCCTATATTACATAGGGGGCAGAAAATGGCTGGGGAGGTTGTAGAAAAAGTCTCAAACTCAACATTTTCTCATAGGTGCAAGAAGGCTCATGGGTTTTGTACAAGGTTAAATAATTAATATGCTTATCATAAAAATTACAATTTCCTCAAATCTGATTGGTCTATTAATCTCTCTATTATTCATTAATCTGTCGTCAACTGTCCGGTTACACTGAGTTTGTTATCGGATACTATCCGATTACAAGCTTGTTATCGGACACAGGGTTGAATAACATATCGAATAAGAGTTATCACTAAGTGTGCTATATGCATGCGAGTTTTCAAGACAATCGAAAATTATTCAGCTGAATTAAGCAGGTTGTATCAACCGCCCTTGCTTAATCAATCCTCCCCCTAGCTGAAAAAAACACAACCTAAGTGAGACGGTTAGCCAAGCTCTTTCCAAATTGTAAGACAAAGCCGTGCCACGTACACATGAGTTATACAGTCACACTAGTTTGGTGTTTGAAACCAACCTAAGAACGCGCTTCCCTTTTAAGATAACTGCTGTTATTAACATTTACAGCTAGTTTTGTGGCCATGAAAATGACAAACAGATCAACTGTACCATTTCAATGAAATAACTTAATGGTCTCAGACATTTTGGAGTAATTTTAAACTGTGCTGTAACAATAGTATATTTAGTTTATTCTCTTATTCGCTTTATAATCTCTTGATTTGCTATACTAGTTTCTGCTTTTCTTTTTCCTATTTTCAACTGTTAACAAATTAAGCAAACTACCCTCACTTAAAATAAGTTATTTGGCTCTTTAGATATTTTTTTCCCTTCGTAATTAATTTATGTTTTAACCTATTTGTTCTTATTAAAAACAATAATAATAACAATAAAAATCTCTTCTGATCACGAGTTATCAAAAATGCGCGAAAAGTTGTAAGAACACAAAGGTTGTTTGATGAAACCAGAAGCTCGTAAGACTAGAAGCTACAACTCTCTTATTGTGTCTGAAACTAGGAGTGCTAATTTTCCAAACAATCAGATCGCACGATTGGCTACTTTGCCTTTTCAGTCACCGTCATTGAGCGAGAGTTACGCGGAGCGAGATGGATTTAGGAACGAACGTTTTTGCTGTGTCATTTCAAACGAATTGCTAGTGTTGAAGAGCTGTGTGGAAGTGCATGTGACATTTGACGGAAAATGGAAAAGTGCCAAAAGACCTGAACTGGACAGTTTGGAAAAGTTGGGAGCAAAGGTCAGAGCGAAGCGAACTCAGCGCTGAAATTTACAACTACTAAGTTCAAGAGACAGCACGAAATGCAAAACAGTTTCTTATTGACAAATTTGGTGCAAACTTATAAGCATATAAACTACTTAATGCTACAGTACATGTATTATGTGTCTGGTCCAAAGATATTTACAAAAGTAGATGCAACTGCTCATCTACTCGACCAAAAAAAATAACTTTGAAACTCTATACTTACACGAACCTGGGTGCATGCAAGTTGAATAAAAGTAGAAACAATCTAACAATCATTTTCAAATTTTGGGATCCGGGAATTATGTATTAAGGGAGTATTAAGCAAGTTGCTTCAGCGTTCAACTAATATAACAATCTATTTCCAGTGAAAGACATAAGAAATCCACAAGTCATTGGCATTGCATTTGTTGGTTTGTACTTGAAATAAGTTGTTTGGCGGATTTTTGTTTGCGGATTACATGCTTACTCTTTTGACCTAGACTATCAAAAACTCCAAATACAGACTCAAGCAATTTAGCACTGGCTTTTGTAATTGTATTTAAATGATTTAACATATACAAAGACTTTGGTTCCGTTGGATTTTGTTCTCGCTGTCCTATTCATGAAATCTGGCTAATTGTATTTGACATAAGTATATTCTGAGCAATTTCATTTTAAAAAAACGTGAGTTTGGTATATATTTAATTTAATTCGAAGAATATGTTGTTTACATTCGTTCTCTCGGAGATATTTGCAGCATTGGTATGTTATAGATTCAAATACATTCTTGGGTTCTGACTTTTATGAGGATAAATTTCTGGTAAACTCCATAAATCCAAATGTCTAGTGAAATTAGTCTGTTAACCTATGACCAAATTGCTCCATACAACCTCAAATAGGAAAATAATGAAGAACAAAATGGAAAAGAACAAATTAAAACAAATTTTATCACAAAAAATCCCGTTTTCTGAATCAAACTCAATTTGCATAATTAATTTTGGATAAATTATAAGTGATGACGTCATCCAGTTAAGATCAAAAGATGTGTTCTTAATTGGACTACAGGTACTGCAAGTTTCATTTTGATTGCTTTAAAGCTACAGATTTTAGGTCGGAAAAACCTTGGGGGTGACATTTTGACCCCCTTGGCCGTTTAAGGGTTAATAATAATACTAATACTAATAATAGTAATAGTAATGTCTTACTCACTCACTTACTTACTTACTTACTTACTTACTTACTTACTTACTGAGTTCTTACTTATTTACTTACTCACTTACTTTTTTGCTTATTTATTGTCTTGCTCGCTTGCTCACCTACATTTACTTTCTTACTTATGAGTTAAAATAACAGTTTTACAAATTAAAATATATGTCAGGTTTTAAGAACCTCTAATTAATTTTCTATCAAGACGATACCTAAAACGGTAACGCTACTTTCGTAACTAGTTTATGGTTCCTTGGTTTTTTTTTGGTTTTTTTTTATTGGCTCCACAATACGTCTGTTATTATATTGCAAGGTATTTAAACTGGAATCGCATTTCATTTATACCAAATGGAACGTTTGATGAACTGATGTCACTTCGAAAGCTGTAAGTATTCTTTATTTCCAACCAGTATGGTATACGTATTTCTAGTTTCAAAAATTCTAACCTCTTTAAACAAATTATATTGTGAAGAACATTAATTGGTCTTTGTATTAGTGATTGAAATAATTAGTCTTGGGTTTAGAAATTGAAACTCAGTGCAGGACTGTCCATACATAACACTGTTAGCGTGATTGTGTTGGTATCAGTTCAGCTGCCTGCGGTTACCTGTACAGTCCTCACTTTTTTGGTTATCCTTCGTTTCAAAGGGGATTCTCTATTTGAGTAACATATGGAAGGATAAAGGCTATAACTAAATTTAAGCTCTACTCTAGCTAACTGGTTTCCATGACACAAACCACTTGTATATTTAGAACATCTTTTATAACAACAGGTGTGCCTTCTTGTCCGCTATCTTGGATTAGATTAGTTGCCCTTCCTATTATCATTGACATCATTGTCTTTCTCATTCTGATTGCCACTGTAATTATCATTATTAATGTCTGTGTCGCTTTTCCTGTAATCGTCATTGTAAGAGCCATCGTTCTCGTATTCGGTTTTACCATTGTATTAGCTCTGGCTGTGTCTAAGTTACTGTAACAATCACAGCGCTTTTATTGATTTGGTCATTTTCATTGTCACTGTCGTTTTCATTGTAATTGATAGTAATATATTATTTTACTTTAACATTTAATTGATTTGTAATGTATTATGAAGACTGTGGAAATAAACGAATTGTTGTTGTTGTAAAGCTTTTATTAACACTGCCACCTTTCCTGTCTGCACAGAGACCTTAGTGGTAATATGATTACAAGAATCGATCCTCGAACCTTTACTGGTTTGACAAATCTTGCAGAACTGTAAGTGTTTTGACTTTACTGATTTCTGACCATACAATTATACCTTCCTTCACTTCTAGATTCATTGCTTGCTGACATTCAACATTGGACATAAACTAGATTTGTTCAGTCAACTAATGTTTTGTTCAAATGAAGGCTTTCCAAACAAAACCTCTTTAAAAATGATCAGCGATAGGCCTTCAAAAAGGGAATATTATGTACACTCTGAAGTTAAAAGCCTGATACAGATATATTGATACAACACCTCAATTTTTGTTGTAGTTTGGGTAGTTTGGAATTATGACAAGTTCATGAGGGTGGTTTAAATTTTCTTACTTTTTTTACCAAAGCAGATCCAGCGTAACTGCATTAATGGAATTTAATATGAAAATAAATTTATTAGTATGAAGACTAATAAGATATCGAGTAACAGTTTTCGCTAAGTGAACCTTGCAAAGCTTCAAATCAATCGACATCCAATTAGAAGCAGGGGATTTTATCAACCGCACTTGCTTAATTTTCCTTTCGAGAGGAAAAGGTTGGAAAAATACCACCTGAGAAAGAGGATTAAAGAGCTGTTCAAAGCTGCCGAACTCTTGACGACTTGTAAAACCAAGTCACGCCACGTACACAAGTGATGTACAGTCATGCCAGTTCGGCCTTTAAAACCAACCTAAGATGGCGTTTCTCTTTTAAAATAACTGCTCTATCGTATCACTTCTAGTTAGTTTGTAGCAATGGAAAAAGAAGCAGCTTGTGTACTATTTTGATGAAGTAACTTAATGGTCTAAGAAAATTAGAGTAACTAATTTACTGTGCTTTAATTTTAGTATTTTTGGTTTATTCCCTTACTTTGCTTCAAACCCTCTTTATTTATTTATTTTTTTGTATCAGTTTTTTGTATACATTCTCTTAAATAAAATAGGATAATATATGAAATATAGGTTTTAGGGGAAATGAATACGGAATGTTAATGAAAGTTGATACAAAAAGTTCTAGATACGGGCACCTTAGAGTAGCTTTGGGGGCTAATCGAGCTAAGATGCTCTTGATTCGCTGTATCCTTAAATTGTCGCTTTTCTTTTCCCTACTTGGCCATCCCGATTCGCATTGCCAACAAATTAAGAAAACTACTTTAATTACTTATAATCAATTATTCCGTTCCTTGTCGTTCTCTTCACCTGTTAGTTTTTCCTACTTATCATCTATCTTATGTTTTTTTCCTATTTCTTTTCATTAGAAAAACAACTAAAAAGCGCGCGTTGTCCCTTCATCCGTTTTCGAAAACGCGCGGGAAGATGTAAGAACACGAAAGGAGCTTAGTGAAACACATTACGCAAAACAGACGGCTTTCCCAAGCTTTTGAGTGCTTTTTTTCTCTTTGTAAGTTCTTTCAACAAACGGTAGAACCACAGACAAGCCTTTACCAATTCTTTTATAAATTGTTTGAACGTTTCTGCTAGAAGTTGCGGAGATGTCAATTAACCCAGGACAGGTCATGTAAGCATTCTCTGTGTCGAATATTGACAAACGCTGGGAAGCAAATGAGCGCGCTCGTAGTATTCAGGTACCATTTTATAAACGTCTTCATTTACAACTTACTTATTTGCTTACTTACTTATCTTGCTTTAACTTCCCTACTCACTTAGTAAAACGCATGCTTGCTTTTACTTACACACCAGTAGTTACCTACTAACTTAATTACCTACGTACTTACTTTCTTGCCTGCTTACTAACTAATTCTTCCTTACTTACCGACCTATTCACTTACCTACTTAGTTAAAAGTTATAATAAGCATTAGAAACTAAAATCCATTACAAAATATATATATATATATCGGGATCTTAAGAACTTGGAGTTAAATTACTGTCAAGACGATTCCTCCAAAACGATAACACTAGTTTTGGTAACGATCTTTTTCCTTGTATTTCGGTTTTTTACTGACTTCAATACGTTTGTCTTAATATTACTAGGAAGTTACAAGGGAACCGCCTTTCATTTATAGCAAATGGAATGTTTGATGAACTGAAGTCACTCCGAAAGCTGTAAGTCATCTTTAATTCCAATCAGTATGGACTTTTTTGGTCATAAAATGTCTAACAAATTATAGTTTAAATGAAATATCAGGGAAAGCAAATTGGACTTTGAAATTCAAATAAGTGAAATAATTAGTTACATATTATTGATGACATTACTCATGACATTATTCGACTCTTGTTTGACCTATTTTGCTAAGCTGTTGTCATTTATGCCTTGCAAATTGGTTGATAAACTTCTTCTAAGTGCACTGTGTATTCGTATATAAGCCAGGGCAAGAGGCTAAGACATGCCAACATTTTGGCGTAACACATTTATTTTATTTGAATGCTTTTTCACAGTTAGCTTCTTAATATTCCCCGTCTTTGATTTTTCACACAATAAACGGATAAAAAAAATGGCCAACTTTCATTGCAGTTGCACTTTAAAAAATTCTTCTGGCCTCTGTACAACACTTTCATAACTATCAATGGGTAACAGCTGAGAAAACACAGAGAAAATAACGATCAAAGCAAGCACTTTTGAATGTGATATCAGAATCAGTAAAACTATAATTTCGATAACTAGTTTAGTTTCCCTGGCTGTCATCTTATACTCACTTCAACTTTTCTGCTATATCTCTTCCAGATACTTAGAATTCGATCGATCATCCATATTCCAGCTGAAGTAAGTGATCCCTCTAACAGTTAGGCTTAACGTTTATTAACGTTGCACTTATCGACAATAATATAACACCGAATGATGTAGTTTGGCATCAATAAATATTGAGAGTTAACAAGGCAAAATGGTCAAAAACGGTCAAAATTTACAATATCTGCAGTGAGCTTGCCGTTTTTGATTGTTCATATCCCCAAGCCTTCGTTCCCGGTCTTAGTAACGTCCGTTCTGGTCCTTTCTATTCAGGCGAAATATATCCCTTAACGTTTGACTATGGACACAAGGGTAAACAAATGTGACTGGTTGTTCTTGTTCTAATTAAAATAGGAATAGTTGGGTCTTCTATTTACACTGGTAGGTCTGGGAAGATTGTGGTGGAGGCTTGAAATTATGAACTTAAAGATTGTCAAAATTGTTCTTCTGACAGTGATCTATGCGCAACGACTGTTTGTATCGCTTTACTTCCTGAAAGCGATTTATTACTTCCGCATTACTGTGTGACGTCATTTCGTCTCCTAGTGCTGAATAACAATCATTCTACAAAAGATCCGCACGAGTTTCCTAATTTGTCTTTTTTTTCTATTCGGGATGCGTTCGCAATCAGTCGTATATTGTTTCCATTCGTTGTTCTCGTACTCAGACCAACAAAATACAGACTGCGTGGAAGACTGTCGTACCCAGACCCACGAAAACCAGACCACGCAGCTTGTCGATTGGTCGAGGCTGGGAGAAAAGTGCTTGCAAAAAAGAGCGGAAAACAAAGCAAATTTATAGTTTTACTTCATCATTGGATCATGTTGCTATGAAGTCACGTGAGATAGAGCGCGCGAAACTGAGTCTTTAGTTGAGCGTTTGATTTTGAGGCGTACGGTTGTATGGTCGACTGACCACTTGCAAGATGGATCTGAACGAAGAAAACTTCCTTTTGACAGAAGAAAAAGATGTAGAGAGCAATAATTACTTGTGCACAAGAAACAAGCTAGATGAATAACAACCTAATTACTCTCTTGACAAATATGAACCATAATATGGTGGCCATGAGCAAATCGCTCGAAAGGCTTCGTGGAGGCGAAGAGGATACTAAACGCTCTTCAAAAGCAAAATCTACTAACAAACAAAGAATCTCTTCTGTTTCAACGTCCGATTCAATGGCTTCAAATGGTGAGGCGCTGATATGTTCCAAGAAGCGACAAAACGTTGCCGAGAATGCTGATGCCACAGTGTGCAGCCATCAGAACGGATATGACGGCACTGTACTTGACGACATTGCTCAGGCATTAACGGACACTTAACAAACAGCGCCGAAAGTCACCGAGAAATTAGCAAAAATAATAAATGACAGACGACTTAAGTGAAGAACACTTAAAGGAAAAGCAAGAACAATATTTCAGACCGATCAATTGTGATCGTTTAATGACACTGAAGGTGAATCCTGACGGAAAGACCTCAGGCTGTCAGTCGGTACTAACAAAATTAGGCAGTATAACTGCCAAATCAACCGATATGTTATTAAAGTGCCGACGCGAAAACGCAGCACTCGACATAAAAACCATGATTTGCATGAACGCAGATCGCAGATGTAATTGCCCTCCTGGGACATGTCCTTGGTTCACGCATTTGTCAGTTCTAAACTTGATCACGGCAATGGCCTTATTTATGGACTATACCAAAGTACCAGCTGAACCTGCTTCAATTAGTACTGAATTTAGCAGCACGTGTCGTAACATGTACAAGAAAACACGATCTCAAAGCAATGCCAAATGGCAAATCACCAGGCACAGACGGCTTCCCTGCAGAATTTTACAAAGTATTTTGGATAGACCTGAAGGATATTCTCTTATCTTGCTACGTGGCTGCTTTTAGAACTGGACAAATGTCAATTTCACAAAGACGTGGAATAATCACTCTAATACCGAAGAAGAACTCCGTTCCTTTCTTCCTAAAAAACTGGCGTCCCATCTCACTGTTAAATACGGACTATAAAATTGCCACAAGGTGCATAGCCTCTCGTTTGAAACAAGTTCTTCCTTCAATAATACATCCTGATCAAACGGGGTATCTAAAAGGCAGGTACATTGGCGAAAATGTTAGACTACTTTTTGACATCATCGAACACGCACAAGAAAATGAAATCCCTGGATTGCTTTTCTTTGCAGACTTTGAAAAGGCTTTTGACACTCTAAATCATAACTTTATTATGAAAGCACTTAATTTTTTTAAATTCGGAAATGACCTTAAGCGATGGGTAAGCGTCTTTTACAAAGATTGCACAAGATGTGTCATTAACAATGGTTACTCTTCTCCCTTCTTCAATATATGTCGTGGAGTTCGGCAAGGATGCCCCCTTTCTCCTTACCTTTTTATAATCTGTATAGAATTGCTTGCAATTGCTATTCGAAATGACCCGAACCTTAAGGGTATTTCAATTCTCAATTGTGATGCAAAAAAAGAAATTAAAATTTCCCTTTATGCAGATGACACTACGTTGCTGCTGCCTGGCAAGGAAGAAGCCCTACGGCAAGCGATCGGCATTTTCAACAAATTTCGAATATCCTCTGGTTTAACTCTAAATCTCTCAAAATGTGAAGTTCTGAGGATAGGATCTTTAAGAAACTCAAATGCTCCCTTCTGCAGCGAGTTAAATCTTAGATGGGCTAACCACACTGTATCTGCACTAGGAGTGGTTTTCTCAACCAATCAAAACACGGTTATAAAACTGAACTACGAACCGCAACTGGAAAAAATACAAAATGTTTTAAACATGTGGCGAGAACGAGACCTTTCTTTAATTGGAAAAACAGTTATTTTGAAAGCATTAGCTATTTCAAAATTAGTATTCCTTTTCAGCTCACTTCCAAATCCGGACGAAACTTTTTTCTGACGACTCAAGAAAATTTTTCAATGTTTCCTTTGGAATAACAAACCACCAAAAATCAAATATTCAGTTCTCGCAAATGAAACGGAACAAGGGGGTCTCAGACTCCCAGACCCTAAAAGCTTCTGTGAGTCTCTAAAACTTAAGTGGGTCAAAAAGATTTTAAATGAGGATGCCAGCTGCAAATGGAAAATACTTATAGAAAAACAACTCGAATTTGTTGGAGGCAATCTCATCTGGCATTGTAGCTTTAATGATAAAGACCATCTCTTGACAAAAGTCAAAAGTCGATTCCTTTTAGATGTGTTGGTGGCCTGGAGCCACTTTAGATTTCAATATGGAGATAAAGGCTGTTCACTAAATGAAAACGAGGTGATATGGAACAATTCTGCTATAAAAATAAATGGTGTGTCTGTTTTCTATAAACACTGGTACAGAAAAGGAATATACAAGATTGCACACGTTATGGACGATAGTAACAATTTTTTAATTTTTGAAAACTTTCAAGCAAAATTTCCTGATATTAAATGTAACTACTTAGAATACCAAGGAATAGTGTCAGCAATTAAACATTCTAAATGTTTTCTGGAATTCAGAGAAAAAGATGCCATTAATTATATCCTTCAACAAAACAAGGTGAGCAGAACAGTATATCCCTATATTGTCAAACATTATACAGAATTTCCAGCCAAATGCACACAGGCATGGCAAGCCACCTTCCCAGACAAAACGTTTCAATGGCAACTCATATTCAGCTTGGTTTTCAAAACTACCTTCCACACAAAGCTTCAAGCTTTTCAGTTCAAATTTCTGCATCGTATTATATATACAAATTCAAGGCTATTTAAAATCAAGCTTGTTGATTCTCCAATATGTTCTTTCTGTCACAACGCTGAAGAAACACTCGTTCATTTATTTTGTGAGTGTCCGGTA
>JAOEHT020069218.1:0-13587 GCA_025448195.2 Parazoanthus atlanticus | reverse complement strand
ATGATGGCGCAATTCTTCGTGCTTGCACGCGCTCAGTTCGTCAAGCCAATCAGAAGTTCCCCACGTTCATAGTAGCGTGCGCTCCTGCTCACGTTCTGTTCGCACAGCCAACAAACGTCGTTCGAGCTCTGTTCGCGTTTTGTTTGGGTGTTTTTATTTCAAGGTCAAACGAAAATCGCTCTAACGTTCAAGGTTGTACGAATACGTACTCGTATACACGCATGCATGAGTGGATGACTGTAACGGAAATGATTGTTGTGGTCGTGGTAACTATTGTTCTTAATAAAATGTTATCTGTTAAACGCAAGCAAGTATTGAAAAAGGGCAATGCATCATGTCAGTACTTACTACCAGCAGTTAAACTTTATGAATCTCCTTTTGCTCTTGGTTCTAGGTGTGTGTCAAAAACGTTATTTTAAAAGTGAACAAATTTTTAGAAAAGCCTTTGACATTTGCGACATTTGCGGTTTTAGAAGAATTAATGGACTTCTCTCCTATCCTGAAGGGGCCAATTTCCCATGGCGCTTTTCTGAAAATAACTTTAATTACGCAGCGGAAGTAGCGGACATGTACCGAAATATATAAGGAAGACTCCCTCTACTTTATACTCCCTTGGTAAATGAAGTTAGCTCTTAACGTCCAGCTGGGCCCGGTTGTTCAAAAGGTCGTTACCGTATTTATTCGAATAAGCGCCCAACCTCGAATAAGCGCCCAGCCTCTAATAAGCCGGCGCCCACCCCTTCCCCCAAAAAATCGTAAATATAAAGTTAGAGGAATTCAAGACGCTGCACCTGAGCCCTCGTCGATTGAAGTTAGCGACACTGATGAGATCGAGGTCGTCTGAAGGACCTTACTTGAGATTGTAAACTTTGTTGTTCAATATTTAGTTATACTGAGACTGAAACATCCCGCAATGCATAGCTTAAATTCTGTTTTGTTATATCTAGTACGTTTTGTTCCATTTCTTTTCTGTTTTGTTGATGGAAAATACACTTATTGAAAATGCATGTGTCGGGCTGAAAATGGTGAAAATTTAATAAGTGCCCAGCCTCGAATAAGCGCCTACCTCGAATAAGCGCCCACTCTAAAAGTCAAAATAAGTCGAATAAATACGGTAGCTTTAACCCCGGATTAGGTCAAATTTCAAAGAGCATTTTCTTCACCAAGGAATATGCTTCCAGTTAATATAAAACACTGTTTAGACTTGACTTAGAAAGGCCATTTGCTTAACCAAAAATTGCAGCTCAAATCAGTCTTTTTAAGGTAACAAACACAAACACCGGTTAAATATTTAACCCTTAGTTAGCGCTAATTGGCTTTCGAACAACTGGGCCCTGGGTGATCGTTAACATTTTCGGTCAATCACTAACCGGAAGTATGGATTCATGACACTTTTACTAAAATTTCGGAAACATTTGGAAAAGGCATCGCATGATGTAAAAGCCGCTCTTCCTACAAGTTTTGGACTTTTAAAAGTCTTAGGTAATTTTGGCGATATAATGGAGGTGTGTGGATATGCTCGAAATATCGTAATCTGAGAAATGTGAAATGACTGACACTGTCGATTATTTGAATTTTGTTTCCCATTTTTGCACTATCATTGACTATGCTAACTAAAAACTGTACTGCCCTCAGCCAGATTTTGCAGTCTGACTTTTTCTGTTTTTACCGCAAAAGGTCTATTTAGGGACCGCTATCTTGATTCGATGTTTTTTTCTTTTTTTTATTCCTATTCGGTGTTATTCATGAAATATCGGATTTTATCAGAAAAAAATTATTTTGCTTTCCACAAGATAATGAGCACCCACTCTCTATTGCCCCCACCCCCTCCTCCTTGAATTCCAGAAAATAAAAAGTTTTAACGGTATTTAGTTTCCTCAAACGGTAAGACTTGGGATCTACAAGTTAATATTCGATGATTTTGGTATAGTTGTGCTCCAAAAGAGGATTTTGTTTACTACTATTATTGTAAATATGATTGTTGTTGATTAGCTACTATAGTCACTGTGACTTGATTCTCAAAACCCTTTAGGGGGAATTTACAGACTTATGATTGTTTTAATGTGCTGCTGGACTGCAAAATCAACACAAAGTTTACGTCAAACTCGAACATAGAAGAAAGAAGCCTTTAAACCAACCGCTCCTTGAGTTTTTCGTAACAAATGTGTGTATCAAAGTACATTTCCAATGCTCGTTGTAAGTCTCGTGTAGGGTACTCGAGCCCTTCATCTTCCATAGCAAGTTTAGCTAACTCGCAGAATTCTTCGCAGCAACCTGTCTCGGTAGTTTGACTGCTGTACATTCTTCAGTGAGTTGAACTTTGTCATTTTGCACGGTAATTTTGTAATCTGAAGTATCTTGTAGCTCAGGAAGAAAGAATAACACATCAGGACGACCTGACAACGATTCTGTGTTTGGTGAAGATCGGATGTAATGTAAATTCCAGTGCCTTGCGACCCTTGTCAGTTCTTCCTGTAACAAAGCAGTAAAAGAAAACCTTATACAGTCTATATGAATTGGATTGTTCTCGTCAAATTGTCCTGAATCTCGCAGGTCTCTAAAAAAGTTTATCCACCAACCAGTCTCTGATTTTCGTAAAAAAAGACCACCAGTCCTCAATTCTCTGGTTAGCAACTGAGCGGCCATACATAAAACTTTAGCATCAGTCGAGTGTCTCCTAAGAAAGCACTGAATACCAGCCACAGTTGAATTTTTCAGTGCCTTTATCACCGCGTAAAACTCTTGGGACTCCCCCGATTTGCTTGATACGCTGAATGTAGAAACCTGCAATCACCTGTGGATCATTGCTTGTACGCGTAACTCTCAGCCACAGTATTCGGCGCCTGTATCCGCCTATGGCTCCATGTATCGGAAAACCACATGGCTTGAGTTTATCATACCCGTCCAGGTGCCACATGTAATTTGGTCCTTTGAAAGAATGCGTTCTGCGCCGAAATCTATGTCTTGAGCGCAGTAAAACACCTTCCGGGTCCAGAGTCTTGAAAATGATCCTCATGGTTTCCCTTGCCGTACTACAAGGCTGTGGTCAACCAAGACTCGCTGATGCATTTGGCGATAGCCAATATGATTCCCACTACCTCTGACCTCTTCTTCCACAGCACTAATTACTTCAGTTATACGGCTGGTGTTTTTTCTCCTGCGGAGTCTTCTTGGCTTTAACACTCTCTTCGGTTGACGTAAACTTAACTTAATGCCATGGCTCAGCAACAGGAAGGCTAATATATCTTCGTAGGTGAATCCGAGGTTAAAATATGTAGTAATGAGCGAATCACGGTCACTGATATGACCGAGATTGCAAATGGCTGGGATGTAGGCAAAACGCAATAAACATAAGGAAAAATAAGGAGCAAAACAATTAGGATCAAATAGTTAGCCATGATGAAGCCACTTCTAAAGGCAAAGCTTTATCCATGTGCTTCAGTCCACATATACTTGAAAAAGTCACGGTGACAAAGACACGTGCACAAGAGCGCGCGGATTGCTCTGTTGGAGCGCGCGGAGTACTCTGTCGAGAGCGCGAGCTGTAAAAGAAAATGCGAGCATAATAGAACGCGCGAGCTGCAACTGGAGTACGCGAAACGGAAAATGGAGCGCGCGGGCTGCAATTAGAGCACGCAAAACGGAAAACAGAACACGCGAGCTGCAAATAGAGCACGCGGAATGGAAAATAGAGCGCGCGAACTGCCAACAGAGCACGCGAAATGGAAAATAGGGCGCGCGAGCTGCAAATACAGCATGCGAAAAGGAAAATAGAGCACGCGAATGCAGTGATGACCCTTATGGGCCACCGTAGTTTTTAAACTGTCTGCCGCGATTCGTACCATTTGCACTCTTCAACGCAATTAAATAACAAAAGCGCTTGGATGATACGCAAACAAAAGAGAACACAAAAGAGTATATCGTCCAAGCCGTTGCCCTCTCGGCTGCCAAAGGTCGCTATCATTGCCTTGATCGAAGCTTTCAGACGGTCTCCCTATGGTCTCATTCGAATGCAATTTTGCATCTATCTCCACAGGCAGACAATCCGTAAAGTTCGAGGAGATACGCTTTGACCTCACGAATCAGGGACGGAGTTAGGAGAGGGGCCGACCTTTTTCCGGCAATTTTGGAAACATTTTTTCTATAATTAAACACTGAAAAAAATGTGTTTTGGAGCACAGATGCCTTTTCACCCCCCTCCCCCCCACCGAGATTTCTGGATCCGCCCATGTGAATGCATTTGCTGTAATTTGTGACAAGCTGTTCGATCTCATACATTTACTGTAATTTGAAACCGCGCGACGTATATCATACATTTGTTGTAATTTGTAACGGCTGCTTTCAGTTTGTTTAGAGTGATCGAAAAATATCCTCCATAAATATTATACTTTCCATTCTGTGAACTCCAAAACACGAAATAAAGAAAGTCAAATTAGTAAGGTTCACTTACCTTATATCTTTTGTATTGTCTTGAGTGTTGGGACGGTTGATTTCTCGTTTGTTGCTGACGCTCGCCATAGACATATATTAACCTCGTGTTGGTTTATTTTATGTAACTCGTGCTTTGCACCAAATCCGAAAATAAATAACTAGATAAATCAAACAGATCCTTTTCAACATATCATTCCCTAATCCCCAAGTGGAATCATCCCTCGACGATTACTCTCTGGAAATAACAGATGCTCGTCATCCCAAAGCAGCACTCCACGCACGGCAGCCCAAGCTTAGAGTTAGTATCTATTCTGGTGGAGCGATATCGAGTCGATGTATGGGAACAAATATCGAGTTCGTAAAATCGTTGTAAATTGGTGCAAATGGCACAAATAAAGTTTCTATACCTCAGTTGTTGCTTCCTTGTGTCATCCTTGTTCATTTGGGGGTAATTAGAGGTGATTTGGAGGCGATTTTATTTCCCCCCTTAATGGGAGGGGAACTCAGAAAAGAAAATCGCCTCCAAATCACCTCTAATGGCCCCAAAATGAACAAGGATGACACAAGGAAGCAACAACTGAGGTAAGGAAACTTTATTTGTGCTATTTGCACCAGTTTACAACGATTTTACGAACTCGATAGTTGTTCCCATACAAAGTCTTATAAAATCGACTCGATTCGCTCCACTAGAATAAATACTAACTCTAAGCTTGGGCTGCCTGTGCTATAACCGGGAACGGTCAATATTTACTATATCTGCAGTGAGCTTGACGATTTTTATTGTTCAAATCCCCCTACCTGCGAAGAATTTGTAGATTCTTACACCTCCAGACTCATATTCACCGTTTCCCGTTCCCGGTTATAGTAACGTCCGATTACACCACAGCTGACACAAATATAACAAATGTTATTCGTACCAATTAGTCCGCTTTATTATATTTTCCTGTGAAGAAATAAGCGCATATCTTAGTGAGTTTTGCACCTTGGAGTTTTGTCTGTTATAGAAAGTGTCGACTAAAATAATACCCTTAATTAACTGTGATTTAATTACTTGAAATGACCTCGTACAATTAACGTTTATAAGTTGTTACAACCGTAATGCAATCGACTTGTTAGTCTGGCGTCGAGTAGCGTAGGTTCAAATCACACAGTGGGTAATGAAAAAGCTAAAGACCAAAAGAGAAAGCGTAGAACGGGGTTATCAAATTTTTTTATTGTATCGATCCAGGTATTATTTGTTGTAAACCAATGAGCACACGAGAAAGCTGTGACGCATCAGCGTCACATGAATCTTTCTCGTTTGAACGCCCCATTTTACAATTTTTGTTAGGAGACAGTGCAAACATTATTTCGCAGCATTTATTTCAAGTTGCGCTTTGGTTATTATTAAATAACTTTGCAGTTTCAAAAAGATGCAAACTATTCTAACAGTTAAACGCAGTCCTATTCTACAGTATTTTTATTGGCTTTTTGTGTAATATTTCCCTAAAATTGAGTAGTAACTACATACCTTCCTCGTCGCTCGCCTGTCCGTCGTCCAGACTGAGAGATCCCGTGCGGAAGGCTCTGTATTCCTCCTCGCGGAGCTCCTCATTGCTACCTAGTACAGACTCCAAAGATAGTGAACGGACGGGAGGAGGGGGCGGGGGAGGTGATGGAAGAGGAATGTCAAAACCATACTGCAATTTCTCACCATCAAATGGTTTCGTAAACTCTTGACATGCTACTGGTGCTGATATTCTTCCATCTGACGTCATTAACTTCTGTTCAGTATGTCCATATTTGAGGTGTTCCCCTAAACTGCCATCATCTGAAGTCACAAACGTTTCTACAGTGTGTTTCCCAAAGCCACCATCATCTGACGCCATTGATCTCTGTTCAGTCTGATCCCTAAAACTGCCACAATCAGGTATCATTAGCCCTTGTTCAGTGTGCTCTCCCAACTGGAAGTTCTCCAGCGATAGGGATCTCTGCGGAACAGGAGGGGCGTACGCACTCTGCGAGTTGAAGTCGTGTTCTTTATTCTCATAACACGCCCGTCCAGCGTAATTTTGATCATCGTGACTACTACTATTATTATAACTATTACAGGCCATAACATTAACGTAAAGTTCTTCTTCTAAGATTCCCTTGTACTGCATGTTGCCCTGCTCGTGGCGTTCATTGTCTGTTGTTTCGTCTGTTTGTGGCAAAGGGCTTAAAACTTGTTCTTGCTTCTCCAGAGCGATCACTATTTCTCCGTGAGTTTCTTCAAAGACACGAGTGTTTCTTGACCTTGCGCCAGCTGTAAGAGAACGGATTTTATTAAGTAATTTATAACGTAAAAAATTTAGTTTGTCTGATTTTCCCTGCCCGTCCAGATTCAAGGTCAAATCATATCAAGTCAGATCAAGTCAAGATTTAGTTTGTGGGGGAAAGGGGGCAGGGTAAATGGGGGGGTTATCAAAGGAAAAAAGATTTGATTAGAAAATGTTTTTCTTTGACGTCACGCAAGGGAAAGGAATATTTTTGCCAGACATCTCGCGATTTCACTTCATCCCCTGACTCCCTGCTGTCTCACAGCTCAGCTGGGATCACAGTAAGACGTCTGGGAACGTGACATGATAACTTTAGGGGCTAACCATATATATGCATTTGATTTCGTAGGGGAGGAGGGCGGTGGAGGGCCCCCTCTCCTTTTGACAAGGTCACTTTACATTCTAGTTATAGTCCCACTAAGTGACTCTATGTTAAGATAGTTTTACAAAAAAGTAACAGTAATTTCTTACCGAAGTCGGAGGCTTGCGGTATGTTATCGATTGCTTCTGTGTATATCTCTTCATCCTGAATCTGTTATTAAGAGATTGAAGAGCGAAAGGTATTAGTAGCACTGTCAGCACCTGTGTGTATCTTTAATGGTAACCGCTAAACAACAGAATGAGACGATAATATCGTGGCAAACTAAGGGTTCTAGCGCGGGTGTCGCCGGGGTCGCCACTAGTGTTGATATTAATTAGAACTGAAAAACAAGTCACAAGCCAACAAATGTAGTCCTACCAGATGCTGTAGCACAATGTTTTAAATGGCAAGTAAATAGGATGGATTATTTGTAGTAATTTCTCAGTCCTAATTTCTGTTTAGGACTGAAAACTTGACACAAACTTGTAAATTGGCTTTAAAAGAGGAATCAAACTTTGGCAATTTAGCAATTGATGAAAAGTTTGTGAGAAGAGAAGACGACCTATTTTCATTCTTTCCAGCATAAATACAAAACACACATTTCTATATCGCTTAAATACACTCAGATCAGAAGTAAACTGTATAAACGGGACAATATTCTTACCCTGAGTGATTCCTTGTATTCCTCTGAAACAAACGAAAAAAAGAATTTTTGGACTCGGTTAAATATTCTAAATCAAGACTTTAAAATATTGGATTTACAATAGGGGGCAAATCATTCCATTTCGTGAGGGAAAGGGTGGACAAGAATTCAATACGAGCAGTTGTGGCGACAGAGTAGTGATGAAACAAACAAGAGATACCTACCGATTGACACGCCAGCTGGTAAGTGAATAGGTTGAAAATATTCGTCTTCCGCAGAGGTCTCACTTATCTTTCTTGGCCTCGGTAAATTCTGTTAGAATCAATCACATAAGGTTAGCTAAGAGCACGTGCAATTGCAGTTTCTAATATCCTACTGAACTAGCACTTAGCTCCCTGAGATGAATTAATAGCAGTCTTACCTCGTTTGCTGGGAAATATTCAATGTTTTTTCCTGCAAATATTGAGTCTTTTAGCAAACAGTTTCATCAGTGTTTGAATATTGACAGTTACAGTTAGTGTCAACATTCATAGACGTAACAGCTACAATAATGACAAGAACAAATACTACATCACTGACAACCATAAACACCACAATGCAACGACAGCAACAACTCACCCATGAACAGGGCAACAGCAACCATGACATTCACAAAAGCAGCAACAAAAACAAAAACAATGACCACGATAAAGACAACCATGACAACGAAACAACAACCATGATAATATCAAAAAAAATGACAATGACAAGCAACAACTATAATATTCAGCCACAACAACAACCCTTACACAACAACAACAACCAATACAATGACAACATGCAACAAACATGAAAACGACACAACAGCAACCATGATAACGACAACCTCGTCAATGAAAATAACAATCCTGACAACCACAAAAAGCATCCTGGTAAGGACAACTAAAATATACAAGAAAAACAAAAGCGAAAACGAAAACGAAAGGAAAAGGCCGACTACGACACAGAAAAAGGACAACGACAATAGCAGTGACAATAACAGTGAAAGCGACCGTAGCACAAATATGGCTACAGTAACAGAAGCAGTGATAGAATCAACAAGAATGAGGCATATAGTCACTTACCAATGGACACCCCAGATGGTAGTTGATTAGGTCGGAAAAAACTATCTCCCGAAAAGGCCTTGTTTATCTTTCCCTGCCTCGGTAAATTCTGTTCAAATCGATAATAAACGTTTGTTATTAGCGCAGTTTTTAAAATTATCAGCAACAAGCACCTTAGTTCTATTGGACAAATGACAGTCTCACCTCGTTTGTTGGGGAAGGTCCAACAGTTTTTCCTGCAAAAATTGGAAACATGACAGTATTCAGACTGTATACCATTTGGATAATCATTTCATTTTTCTTACATGCAGGTATCATTTCTTTTTAGATTTTGTTTATGTACGGCGTTGTTTCTAGATTTATACTAGCCTCTATGTGTCCGATTTCTAAAAAAAGGAAACAGGAAGAAGAAACAGTAACAACTCGAACACATACCTGAGAAAGAGCCGGTAGAAAATCGGTGAGTTACTCTTTTTCTGTAAACAGACAAAATTAACTGAGGATTAAAAAAGATGTATTAAAATTGCCATAGATGAATCAGGGGGGGGGGGCGCAGGAGGACAACACGTTATGTTATATCATTTCTCACTGGATCTTCCCTGACCCCATTTACATGTACACTTGCACGACTTATCTCGGTAGGTCTCGGGGACGTCCCTGAAATGCGTTTACACGAGTATTTTCTTAGTTACACGAGAACACTCGATGTACCTCAGATTGCGTTTACACTGGCGTGACTCGAGCTACTCGAGGTAACTCGTTGTCATCCCAACGGAAGGGTAGACGCTTGCAACAAGATGGCCGATCAAAACAACTTATGTCGAACGTTTCCCACCTTTTTTGCAAGCGCTTTGAAATTGGCGGGAAAACACTGGGCGCACATTATTTCTAGAATCTAGCTAGAATCACTTGCTTGGAGCACTTCTTCTGAACCCAAAAATTTTGAATGATTCAAAGAATGTACGAGCTCGTCAGTTACCATTACAACAGGAGTACTCCGAGGTAAGTCGCTGCTTCCACTGCACATCGAGTGACCTGGGAGTACTCCGAGATTACGTACCTCTCGCAAATGACCTAACTGGGTCACTCCCGGGAGTACTTCCGGATCACTCGTACCATTTACGCACGCTTATTTAGGTAACCCGAGTGACCCGGGAGTACTCTGAGACAGCGCGAGTGCCCTCAGTGTAAATGGGGTCTCTGAAACCCTGCAAGTGGTAGGAGGAGAAGGGGAAAGCAAATCTATTCTACTTTCAACACTTTCCTCGTGTCCTGCTGCGTCATTCCGTTTGCATTTTTGTTATCTAGAGGCACGCGCGACGCTCATACATACCTTTCTTGTTGGCGTTTCCTTCTACAAACGAGCAAGATCGCAAAGACGACAATGAGTATCAGCAACCCAACGATGGTAAGAACCGTCGGGAGAGTGGCACTAGAGGTGCTCTTATCAGTGCCGTTGGGGTCCCGGGGAAGAAGAACCGCTGTAGTAACCTGAAAAAGGCATAAAAAGATAACAGTAGATTAACGAAGTGTGGTCTGCTATAACTGCAATGATCAAAACGTTTCCGATAATCGCTAACAAGGAGCTCAGTTAGAATGTGTGCGGATGTGTTATTGTTCCTTATTACATAGAAATGGGCCGGTGTTTAACTGGAAGTACGGCAGAAAACTGATATGAAACTACATCCGGGACTCTACTCGTCCAATGATGTCCCTAGAATGTTCAAAAACGGTCAAAAACTTTCTGCAAACTTTCCAACAAATTCTGAAATTTTTCGAAGATGTTCGAAGAAACTCCAAAGATTTCCGCGGAAATATAGAAAGAATAACGTTACACTGTCTAGTAATTTCCTCTATCCTGCAGGATTATGCATGAGTGATTATCGGGCATATATATTCGAGTTCTGTCGTTGTTGAAATTATTGGAATCTTATCGGAGTGGTTTCCATGCTGATGAGTACTGACTCGCAGCACAAGCGACTTACTTCGTGTAGTTCTTACTGATCATATTTCAGGCGTACATATTGTGGCACTATATATTGAAAGTAGAAAAGCAACAACAGTTGAAATCTCGATAACTGTACTGAAAAAGTGAAAAAAATACAGAAACGAAACCACAAAAACTCGCTTTCTGTTGACGAGCCGCTTCGAAGGAAACGCATATCGAGACTGAAAATGTATCTAAACTCGGAAAAAGATCGGATCCCATTTCATGAGAAAACTGCTGCACAAGTAAGTTTTCGAAATGGCAGACGCTTTCACATAACTTATCAACTGTATATAACAATAATAATAACAATAACAATTTTTTCGCTTTGTCTGTTGCAGTAAGAACTTTATTATCAAAAGTCATTACTGATAAATAAATACTTAACTGCCTAATTAACAACTAATTACCTAATATACTTACTAGTTATAGTTAAACTAATTGTTATACTAATTGCAAAGGTAATAAAAAAGTTGCATCTTTTGGTCCACCTGCGGATTATTAACAAAGACAGCACGCAAAAATGAGTTACACGAAAACTAAATGAAGTTAATTACTGACAATAAAACCATTTTTCTTATGACCAATTAAATTCAGTTATCTTGGACAGCTTGCCCGATGCATAGTTTAGTGATCAGTTAACGGATTTTTTTAAACAAATATTTGAGAAATAGATAAATCCTTGGCGGTATTGCAATATTGAACTTATTGCCTTTTCAAGTGGTAGACTGTCAACAGATAAGATATTAGCTCTCAATTTCCTATTTACAAACAATTTATAATTCAGTTTGTCAAACTATATTAGGAACCATTGTTTCACGCACACAAAAATCACGGTATCTTCGTGGCATACGACAGAAGTTGCGACTTCGAGATGAAAACTTCAACATGTATTTTAACAAAATCTTCGCACAGAGTTTGCTGGGCAATATATAATAGTATATTGTTAAACTGTATCGATATTTGCCAAGAAACAATAATTGTTTGTCTCATTAAAAGGCAACTAAAACAGAAATACCTTTATAATGACTATATTTATATTAAAAGGACAGAACCGAAAAACGGTAAACGTATAGTTGTGTAATTTACGTGCGTCATGATCAATAAAAATGCGTCAAAGTTTTGAATGTCTTAAATTTTGCTACCATGGCCCTAAACGGCTTTTGACAAAGGACAAATTATCTAGTATAGAAAAGCTAAGAGAAATTTAGGAAATTGTTTGCTTTTCTGCTGAGCTATAAAGAACACCTCTTCCAAAGGTACACATTTAAAATCAGACAACTAACTCGTCCTCAACTCTCTCGGTCTATACAAGTAATGAATAAGTATAGTGATCACTAGTACTGTTTCTGCACAGCCATTGGAGACATTTAAACCTTTCACGTGCAACTGATTGGACTGCTGCTGTTGAAGAAGGATTATTTTGATAGCTGTTTAGCAGTTCATGCTCACTAAGGTCCTTACTCACCGCGGACGAGTTCGCAGCTGTAGTCGGGTCAGCGGTTGACGGTAACGGAGGCCAGGTAGTCTTTGACGCGGTCAGGTCAAGATGGCCTGTTCGAAAATAAGAGTTTACTTTCAAGTAAATCCTTAGCCAAAAAAATCCCTTAAATTTTCCTCAAAAAAACTTGGCCAAACGTAGATACAAGTTGATGCAAGTCGTCAGTGCAAGTTTTGACCTTGCATTCAACTTGCTCTTCGTTTGGCCACCGACGAAGAGCTTGCATGGACTTGCGTTCAATTTGTCCATGCAAGTGGTGGCCAAGCGAAAGGCAAGATGAACGCAAGCTTAAAAAACTTGCACTGCCTTGCGCCTACGTTTGGCCACATCCTCGGGAGCCCAGGGCGTCGGGAGAGCAAAAGCAACGTCTCCTCTCCCTTTTCCTCTCCCTTTTTTCTCCCCAGTCCCCACTCTTCCCCTTCCCTCCGCGTTTTTTTTTGCGTCTTGTTTTCCTCTCTTCGTCTTCCCTTTCCGATGCCCCGGGTTCCCGAGGATGGTTTGGCCAAGGCTTTAGTCTGAATCATGCAGGGTAGTTAAAATAGATAATTGTGTTCATAGAGCTAACGCCAAGTGATTTAGTTTGACCATTACTTCAGTGAGTGTGAATTTCCCGTGGTGAAGTCATCGTGAAAGTGATAGTAAGAAGACGTTTTTGACTGAAACCGTAATTATATTGAAATAAAGAGGGTTGTTTGCGACCCAATGTTTTTTCCTCCAAGAGGTCCCAACTCTATCAAATTTCGTTTTGTGCCGTCAATTGTCAACTTTAAATGCCGAAATTTAAGCGCGTAAGTGAAGAACAAGGTTAAGAAGGGAACTAAAAACTAACCTAAAAAATCTATCAATGATAATGCTACCTTTTTTGGCGATAGGCCAAACATTGACAGAGTTATGATCTCATGTAGTGCCCTAACTCGTGCGGAAAATCGTTTCGTGAAAGAAAGAGCAGTTGATTGTAAAATTACTTCCGGTGAAATGTTTTGTTCGCAATGTGTCAACAGTAGTTGAGATCTTCGAAAAAACATTTTCTTTTTAGCTTTAAAGATCTTTCCAAATGCTACATATATTTACGTTTAACTGTTATTGGTAGCTTGTGTACGGTAACTAACCTTATTTTATGCCATGCCTTGAAAAATACAGCCAATCAGAGGCCAGGATTGCCGTTGCATATTCTGCGGCATGCAACGGGTAGTATTCACTCCCGTCACTACTTGCGCGCAACAGTTATGCTGGCGTCCTTTAATTTTGAAGTCTTCTCAAAATCAGCTCCGATACTTTTCAACTC
>JAOEHT020069117.1:0-13588 GCA_025448195.2 Parazoanthus atlanticus | reverse complement strand
AACCCGCAATTTTGGAAAGGGGGGGGGGGGACGGACCGAAATGGCATCTTTACTCCAAAACACGGTTTTCTTCAGTGTTTTTCTTAAAAAATGGTTCCAAAATTGCCAACGAAAAGGGGGCAGGGGCAGGGGCCGGGCCCTGTCCCCCTCCCCAAAATCCGCTCCTGAAGATCAGGGCTGCACTTACAATCGTTTACATTCCTGGGCATACTGGTATATGCTATAATGAAGCCGCAGGCCATTTTGCGAGCATGGCCATGCCTTTCGGTGAAATAAAATATTACCCACAAGATGTGATCAATAGGCTAAAAGGAGAAGCTAAATCGAAACGATGACCCCCGGAAGGCCAGGTGGTCCCTGCAAAGAATGGTGGAGAGAAACATGAAGTTTGGTGACGGGGCCGCAATGGCTACACGATATGGGGAGACGAAATTTGCAACAAACACAGTATGTGAGATCCTCAGGAGGGGCTAACCTGGGAGCTTCACCCCCTGATACAGAACAACAACAACAACAAACAAACAAAACAGCAATTATTTTCTGAAATTACCGATTTTGTTGAAAAAGACAAGACGAAGCGTAAAATGAATTGCGTGGTGATGACTGACCTGACTCCTCATGCAAGACTCGAGCTCTTCAGCAGTTGGGTTGTGGTCTCCTTGCCGCTTCCGGGCCTAAAAATGGATTACAATCAAGGGCGATGGCTAGGCTTGGTATTTAGCCGCTGTGCGGGGATGAGACCGCGTTCTCCCCGGCGATGGTACATTTGTCACGTGTTAGAAGCCAATCAGAGCACGTTATGAAACTTTCGAAGAGAAAAGACGATAAAGCACAAAACTATCGGAAGAAAACGAACGAAAGAGAAGAAAAAGGGAAAATACTACAGCTAAGATTGTACATAAACATTCGAGGCAGATATTTCTTCCAGTTACCGCCAAAAAAAGTTCAAATTATCCCCTACTTAACGTGCACTCATTTCAACCCTATTTTATAAAAGCCTTACTGACAAAACGGCTGCGAGTGACTATAGACTGTGGTACTCCAGAAGTTGCTGAGAAATCAAAAAGAAAAGAAACAGTCGGCTTCGCCTCGTGTTCCTCTTATACTTCTCTCGTGATCTACAACTTCTTAAGTGTTTATATCACAGTCTATAGACACTAGCAGCTGTTTTATTCTCTCGTGCTCCACAACGGCTTCTGGAGTGTCATCGTCATTAGCATCATACTTTATTTAATAATGCAGGCCAGTACTGGCAACTAATACAGCTGATGTGGACCTGCCTAATAAGAAAGAACCAAGCAGATATACAGATACTATTAATAAATTAAGGGTCGTACAATAAAATTTACAATTTTTCTAAAATTTGAAATAAAATTCAGTAATATATCTAAAATTTACAGTTTTTCTAAAATCTAAGTCTAAGAATAAAATTTAGTAATAACTATAATTGTTCATATCACAGCTGTCGATAGACACTCGCAGTCGTTTTATAAGGCTAAAAAAGAAAAGTGTCAGCAAACGACTATACGGCATTCTCCTTAACTGAAACCAAGAAAGAAAAAATAGTAACAAACCTGGTATGCCATAAATGCACATTTCATGGCATTTTCTACCGAGCATGCTCCACACGCCATCGTGGTAACCTCTGACATACCAGGAGGGGCAATCTGAAGCAAATTTAAAATCTAACGGTCACTAACATTTCCTGACCAGATTTAATACTGATACAGAAAAGTTTGAGTACAGAGTAAAAACCCGTATGAAAGACCCACGAAAAATAAGAACCTTACGGAAAAAAAATGACAATTTATGCGTCCAATATGAAGAAACCCAGCTGTTTAGAATCATCGATAATAGAAAGCCTTTCTTATTAAAAAATCTGAGTTGCAAGGTTCCATGGCGAGGTTCAAAGCTTAAAGTGTGAACGGTTCAGCCTTCTTACCAGCAGCGAAACATTTATATTGAGTTCTTGGCTTCCTGGGGAGGCGAATTGAACCGTTCATAAAGGAAGAAGTTCATTCCGGTAAGCGGGTTGCACGGCTGGGGAATTGGTGAAATTTTCCCGGCCCGCTTCTACTGTGTATGAAAACATAATTAATGACATGGTGTTGGGCGCGTTCCAGGTCTCTGAGCAAAATAGTGTTGTTTTGGTCACACTTTGTCGCGTAGCACTGGTCAACAAAATTTCTAAACTTTACACTTCAGTAAAATGGAACAAGTTGTACTGCTATTAGGAAACTGCGTATAGCAGCTACCAAAAAAGAGACTCTACATTCTTTAACTACGGGTAGTTATTTTACTGCATGACCTCTACACTGAGTTCTGTAATGATCCCCAAGAATTCGTATGTAAAGATATGTATCCAAATGTCTTTACTGTTAATCATAATTGCGCATTCAATTTTCCACGACCAAGTTCAATAAAACAGTTACACTTGTGATGTACAATTGTAGCTATTGTTCTAGGCCTCTGAAACAATAGCTGTGTTTGTGAATTACAGCTATATTTTTGGTTCATTGCTTTCAATTGATAGTCCGCTCAAATATGCAAGAAACCACAAACCGTAATGAGAAAGAATACAAAATTTGCAAGCACTAAAGTGCTGGGAGTCTGAATAGATGTTCGATAAACATCCGAAAAACATTTAAAAATTAACTTCTTCCGGCTAGTTTGCTCAGATTATTCAGGCTTGAGAACTTAGAAACAGTGTTTGAAGTTGCTTGGTTTTCATTGAACCAGACACTTTTTATTTTTTTTACGACGTACATACATCAACACGGAGGAATTTGGAAAATATCTACACATTCCAAAGTCAAATTTTCTCCACGAGCGAAATGTAAGCAAAAAGAGCGAATGAATATCAAGGAATAAGTCACGTTGGTGAATGTTATGCTAATCAAAAACTGAAAAAGGCATAGGACAATTCGCATTTCACAAGTGGACTCAGAACTTGTCCGAAGCAGCGGCAAGTAAGAAAATGAGCCATCTAGTTCAACATTGCTCTCATGCGGCCTTCATTTCCAGCCTGGAGAACCGGACAAACAAAGAAAAACCTAGGAAAGTCCTCGTGTTCTCCCTTATGAAGGTATTTCTCCAACCACATATTGTGTGCAAGCAATTATGTTTGTCAAACTTTAAGCGGAAAAAGTTGATAAATACTATTTAGCATGTGACATTGGCTCTAGCCGATGTTGTTGAAGTATTTACCGCGAAACCTCGAACGGTTTAGTTTTTCTAATCTATAGAATACTTTAGTTCACTCTAACTTGCAAGTTTTCAAAACTTAAAACTTTCAAGCTTTGTTAATTAATTGATGGGAAAAAATGTTTTTAAACAAACAAATTGTGTGAAGTTTCTTTAAAAAACCTCCCAAGATACCCCGTCCTAAAATTAGATTAAAACTATTTGTACATGTCTTGAAACATTTTTCGACCATAACGGCATAATACACGGTTTCGACCCAAATACAGATGGTTAGTTGATGATGAACGTATGTTGGTTAATGAATGTATGTTGGTTGCTCACAATACCCTTCAAATTTCCCCACAGAATCGGCTCCGTGCGGTTCCAAGCCTGCATCGTTGCCTGCATGTCGTGTGCTACCAATGCCTGAATATACAGCCAGAATGAAAAACTCCGGAGGTCGACTCGTTCACCAACCAAGAAAAAATGGACAAGAGAATCGAGGACTTGTTTATCACCGTGAGTTTTGATATAATCTATACTTTCAGTCTGAGTAGAAATCTCTTTCGAGGTATACAGTGCAGACAGAAATAGATGCGTATCACGGTTGTCCCGAAATATTGCAAGTATAAAAATTTTAATTTTAAAAAATGAAGTGAAATGTAAACAAAACAAACAAAAGTTCCCGGGAACGACAAAATGATCAGAAAACATTTTCGCCAATATCTCCGCAAGTTTATAATATTTCAAAATAATTTTTTCACCAAACTGGAGTATTAATGAAACAGATATACAAAATGCAAAAAAATGAAAACTGAAAAATGTTGATCACAATACTTATTATGTAACCTTAAGAACGTTGATCGAATTACTCGAAAACTTGCAATTGTTCAGGACAAAAATGGTACATACATGTAACTGCCTGGTGTGTTGAATTGCTCGTTTTTCCACTTTGCGTCACAGCTAACTAAAGTTCCTTTTGGTCTTGTTTCATTTCAGTTTCATTCTAATGAAATTTAGTACAACTTTTACACAATTTTGACAAGAAAAACTATGGAAAATTGTTTTGCCACCGTTACAGGCGTCAAAATAGTATTTTGTTGAATCGCATTTCACCCTCACTTTAATATAACAGCCAACATGTTTTGAAAATGAAAAAATTACTTCCTACAGCAGTTTTAAATCTCGCGAATCTACAGTTGCAGAAGACGAGAAAAAACCTCCTGTTGACTTTGTTTTAGCGGCTCAAACTAAGTTGTTCTAGTTTTTACGGAAAGTTTGGAGAATGTGAACAAATTGTGACCTAATTGTGAAATGGGTAACTCTACAAAATGAGAAAGTGCGAGGAAAGACAGGATAGTTATCGTTCATCAGTTCACACGGAAGCGTTTTTCATGATAGCAAAATAGCACGTTACTACTGTTTAACAAACTGCTTCGACAAGCTGCCATTTGCTATCGTGAAAAGCTCTTCAACTGTTAGATTGGGAAGCTTAAGCAACCGCTACGGCCATGTTGACGAGGATGACGCAAAAAAGTCTAAATTGACAAATCGGTATTAACAAAGATTTGCACGTGAATATACGCCACCGAATGACCAACCGAATTGTCGAGTTTAAAAGCAAACCGAGTTGGCGTTTTGTCGAGAACGCACAATATAGGAATACAAAATGGCAATTGTTTAATTGTCAGTTCAGCTACACACATTTCTCGCTCTTTCGTGCCAGGACATAATGAAAACGAACAAATGATTCGAAAGAGAAAAAACCCCAAGAAAATTGGTTCAAAGCAGCTGTTGTCTGCGATGTTGTCGTTCCACTGCTTAAGTTTCCTATTGGCACAACGACGTCTGCAGAGGATGACGGGAAAGGAGACTCCAGCACGTGTCACGTTTCTCAGCACATGGACAAGTTCCTCCAGGTACGAGTTAAATAGTTCAGAACTTCACAGGGGATTTTTTTATCTTTCAATTCTGGTCTGGGTAGCTTAAGTAGGTTCAAAGCCTCAAGATTTCAAGCCCGGTCAAGGTAATTCGAAACTCTCGTGTGAACTGATGAACGATAATAGGGTCTGGGTTTGTTTTCTGTTGCTTCTATTTTTGCGAACAGTGCAACAATTTGCAGGGGTTTCACAAAATTATGCAAGCATGGAAAACTAGTCTTGACCAACGATCTTTTGCAGAGTTCACCTGCTCTGGAAAAGTTATAGAACAAGGTCAGATAACTGTAGACATGAAAGACAGAAAGATCGGTGGATCCGCATGCGCCTGTTAGTTTCTGTGCAAAATATATCTTCGGACCACGTATACCGTGGTCTCATTCCGCCATGACATTCACACCCACAATTAACTCTGAAAAACCCGTGTGTAGGAGAGTTAATAAAACATCATATCATATCATACCGTTTTCTTCGAATCGCTTCGTTTCGTTTTGACACCGTTACACGATAGTCCAGCTATGCCAAAGTAAACTCGACCCAATCTTTTTCGGCAGCCTTTTTACGACTCCGTCGTCAGGCTTTTTGGTACATGTATTAACTAAACATATGGAATAGTCTTTTAAAGATTACTTCGCATGCTTAGTTTTAATATAATTTATAAACCAAACGAAAGGATGTACCAAGCTTGTATATGTATATCTTTAGGCGTGTCTTGTAATTAAGTTTGTTACGTTTCGGACCTATACACAACTGCTAGGAGTTTCAGGCCCATCAAATCGTGTGCTGACGGCATTTTCGGAGCCGTACTACCTGGCTATTCGTAAACTACAGCAAGACATCAGGGGCTTATTCAATAAAACTTACACATTCGTAATTTACGGGTGAGGCTATTGTTCTAGATATCTGAAACAACAGCTGGACTTGTAAATTACAAGTGTAATTTTTTAAAATTGGCCCCTGTAATTGCCTTTTATATAGTTCAGAACTGACCCAGGAAATTTTTTTAAATATAATTTTTCAGTTCCGGCTTGATTATTAATATTAAGTAGGCCGTTTCTCTAGGTTGTTTGATGTATTAATTAGGCAAGTAACAGTTTTTCCGAGGCAAATCAGTTGTGTGTAGGCTCTTGATTACGGTTGTTTTTTTTTGCAAACGGTTTTGACGGCAGTTTCGGGCCGTCCGAATCTTCGCAGCAACGCATTTAATTGTGTACTGCATGGAGATCGATACATCTGTAAATGATATATAGTACGATAACCTAACCTTGACTTTAGCTGGTGTTTTTCATTGCTAGAATTAGGAATAACGTTAAGGATGGGACTTTAAGGGTTTTCAAATTTTACTGTTTCATGAACCAGACACTGGTAAAATACCTCGCCGCCTGTACATCAACCTTATGTTAATGTATATGCGGGTATATACACTGGTTTTTTGCCAGTGTCAACGTTGTATGGCAATTTCGGACCTGTCTTTCTGTTGCAGTTTTAGCACTCTCAGGCGATTCTCAGATTTGTCGCTTTCAGTCCATTCTGGTTTGCCGCTTTCAGGCCATTTTGATTTGGTGGTTTTAGGCCATTCTGGTTTGGCGCTTTCAGGTGATTCTGATTTGGCCCACCTTGATTTGGTGCTTTTAGGCCACTTTGATTTGGCACTTTTGGGCCACTCTGATTTGGTGCTTTCGGGCCATTCTGATTTGGTGCTTTCGGGCCATTCTGATTTGGCACTTTCAGGCCATTCTGATTTGGTGGTTTCACGCTACCCTGATTTGGTGCTTTCAGGCAATTCTGATTTGGGCCACTTTGATTTGGCACTTTTGGACCCTTTTGATTTAGCGCTTTTGGCCACTTTGATTTGGTGCTTTCGGCTACTTTAATTTGGCACTGTTTGGCCACTCTGATTTTGCACTTTTGGGCCATTCTGATTTGGTGCTTTTGGGCCATTCTGATTTGGTGCTTTTGGGTCATTCTGATTTGGTGCTTTTGGGCCATTCTGATAGGGCATTTTTGGGCCATTATGATTTGGTGTTTTCATGCCATTCTGATTCTGTGCTTTCTGGGCCACTCTGATTTCGCAATTTTGGGCCATTCTGATTTGGTGCTTTCTGGCCATTCTGATTTGGCACTTTCGGGCAATTTGATTTGGCACTTTGGGGCCACTCTGATTTGGCACTTTTGGGCAATTCTGATTTGGCACTTTTGGGTCATTCTAATTCGGTGCTTTTTGGGCCACTCTGATTTGGCGCTTTTGGGCCATTCTGATTTGGCATTTTTTGATCACTCTGATTTGGCACTTTTGGGCCACTCTGATTTGGCATTTTTTGGTCACTCTGATTTGGCACTTTTGGGCCACTCTGATTTGGCACTTTCAGGCCATTCTAATTTGGTGCTTTCGGGCCATTCTGATTTGGTGCTTTTGGGCCACTCTGATTTGGCATTTTTTGGCCACTCTGATTTGGCACTTTCGAGCCATTCTGATTTGGCACTTTTGGGCCATTCTGGTTTGGCAATTTCGGGCCATTCTGATTTGGCATTTTTTGGCCACTCTGATTTGGCATTTTTGGGCAATTCTGATTTGGTATTTTTTGGCCACTCTGATTTGGCACTTTCGGGCCATTCTGATTTGGCACTTTTGAGCCACTCTGATTTGGCACTTTCGGGCCATTCTGATTTGGCATTTTTTGCCCACTCTGATTTGGCACTTTCGGGCCATTCTGATTTGGCACTTTTGGGCCACTCTGATTTGGCACTTTTGGCCACTTTGATTTGGCATTTTTTGGCCTCTTTGATTTGGCACTTTTGGGCCACTCGTGATTTGGTGCTTTTGGGCCATTCTGATTTGGCGCTTTCTGGCCATTCTGAATTGGCACTTTCGCGGCCATTCTGATTTGGTGCTTTTTGGCCATTCTGATATGGCATTTTCGGGCCATTCTGACTTGGTGTATTCATGCCATTCTGATTCGGTGCTATTTGGGCCACTCTGATTTTGCAATTTTGGGCCATTCTGATTTGGTGCTTTCTGGCCATTCTGATTTGGCAATTTCGGGCCATTCTGATTTGGCACTTTCATTGGGCCATTCTGATTTGGCACTTTCGGGCCATTCAGATTTGGTGATAGATTAGACACTGATGTTCTTGTAAGCATTGTTACAGTAGTTATTTGGGGCAGTTTCGGGCCCATGTAATCTATCAACCGATTTAAATTGGTACAAATAGATGAGATTGGATATAGATTTTGCGACATTTCGGGTCACTGATTTGAAAGGAAAATCAAGTCATTAGGGCTTTGATTAGGTCTAAAAGTCGCTAGGACAATAGGGCTAGGACTAGTTTAGGGCCTTGATCAACTCATTGGGAATTTGCTTTGTGGTTTGAGCATAGCCAGACATTTTTTGAGATGTTATGGTTGGCAGCAAGCATGGTGTTATTGCTGTGCTTGGTGGGTTCAATTCCCGCACATCTCCTGCAATGGGATTTTTGCTCCTGCAATTCGGATTTTGAATAAATCAGTTGTCTTTATCTTGTGCACATTTTCAATGGTACGTAAGTGATACTTGCCGTATTTGTTGAATTTGTTGATGTTTGCTAAAAATCTGATATTAACTGCAACTGAAAAACTTAAAACTACCCAGAAAACACCAGAATTTTTAAATATTCAAATTGCAATATATAATGTCGACCATTTTCCTGTATTTTAGCATCATTGTTCATCTATTGTATAATCTTGGTGTATATATTTGGTCATGCAGCTGAAAGTTCCTCTAAGAACAACCTTTTGACAATCTTGAAAACAAAACATATATGCATTTACTTAGATGACACTATTATAGGATCTTTTCTACATTTCATGTATATGTATATGTATATGTATATTTATGCCATGCCTTGAAAAATACAGCCAATCAGAGGCCAGCATTGCCGTTGCATATTCTACGGTATGCAACGGGTAGTATTCATTCGACCTTCCCGTCATTACTTGCGTGCAACAGATATGCTGGTGTCCTTAAATTTTGAAGTCTTCTCAAAATCAACTCCGATACTTTTCAACTCTTGTGAACGTTTGCGAACAGTTCCGATCACGTCCGAAATTTTTCCGATCATTTCCGAACACTTCGAAGATTCCGAAGATTTTCCGAAAATTTTTAAAACTTATAAAAACTCCACAAAAACTGTTTTGAACCGTTTCCGAAATTTTCCGAAAATTTCTGAAGATTTCCGAGCTCTTCCGAAGATTTCCCTAAATTTTCCAAAGATTTAGGCATGGCATAAATTAGTTATGCAATGTTTCCTAGTGGGATACCGTGCAAAATGCGACTTGTCACTTGCATTTTCTTCGTATACACACTTGCCTAAAGGCTTGTGTGTATATGGAAAATACAAGTGACGCGTGGCATATTCCATGGTATCCCACTTGAAAGCATTGCATAACTAGTATCTGTGATGTTATCAAATTCAGCATTTTTTGCTGAATGGTCATGGTTTGATTAGTAAAAGGCAAATTTTTGTGTAGGGCAAAAGGAGTCAATCAAAATTTATCTTTTCGGTATTTGCGGGGGGGGGAGTCCCCTGCCCCTCCCCCTGCTATGGCCCTGGGTATGAACTAACCTGTATTGCCAGTTGGTGGTTTTTTCTTCACCAGGAGTTTCTTTTGTTTTTCTATTTCTTCTCTCTGTTGGTTGATGTTTGCTTGTTTTCTGAATAGAGATATGGTTCAAAATTGTGTAATCAAAACCAAAAAGAGTTGTTGGTACAAGCCATACAGGACTATCGATGAATTTCAGAACAAGTGGCTATAAATGTAGACAGTTAATGACATCTGATAATTCATTTGTGCATAAAATATCATCAGTACACAGATCAATGGATTATTTATCTCAGATGATCCACTTGCTGATCACATTCAAGGCAGACGGTTTGTCTGCAAGGATACAGTACTTACCGTATTTTGCCATGTGTAAGCCAACCCTTTAGAACCAAAAACTTACCTCTAAAAATCACACTCGACTTATACACGAATCAAAAAATGAAAAATTTTTGAAAAATATTTGAAATTTTTTTTAAAATTTTTAGAAAAATGAAAAATCACTTCAATCATTTACTGTATACGTGTGCTATCAATGTTAATTGTATTTCTTGCAAAATTTCTAGTTACCAGTACCTACAAATTTAGTACTTTTGGTATTTTTATCTTGCAAAATTGGGGGGTCTGTTCTGTCTGTGTTTGTATTCGTGTGGCAAGTCAGTGTGTGTGGCAAATATAGTCTGAATATAGAAAATTATTATGTGGGGGCACAAAATAATATTATTTTTGAGTGTTAAAAACAATACTTCACAAACAAGCACAGCAAGTGAGTAAAATAGTTTAATTAATTTTAACAGGAAAAAATAAGATTCATATCTTAAAGCTGCCATTTAATTCTGTCTATTAACGGTACATAGATAAAAACACAAATTTTCGTAAAAACTTTGGAAAATTTCAGAAATCATAGAAAATGGTTTCAGAAAACTTTGAAAGTTCTTGAAAATTCTCAAAATCTTTGGAGATCTTCAGAAATTCTTGGGAAATCTTCAGAAACCTTCGGATTTTGTCAAAAACAGATGAATTTTCAGAAGGCTTTTGACAATTTCAGAAAATCTGAAGATCGATACAAGCGAGGATATGAAAAATGTGCCACTGAGGTCCTGGATGTACTTGTAGTTTTGTATATCGATTTATTAGTGTGGTGTATTTTACAGTAAAACACTTAAGTGTCTGTATAATAATGTTATGAATAAAAATTAATATTATGTATATTCATGAGTTAGAGCTAACTCAAGCTTACTTTGCAATCTCTTTGAAGGAATACCCTTCCACCCAGGTCTCTACAAACTGGTGGCCTTGCCTGCAGAGATGAACCAACAATACAAATTGATGTGCATAGTACTACTTACTTTTGTCTGCTGCTGTTACAGTGCAATACAGTGTGGATACACCTATTTCAGAAAAGGTTGACTTGCTGCAATAGTGAATACCATGACCGAAAGGAATTGTGGGTTGTAATGAATTTAGAATAGAATCAAACTACTGCGAAATAAAGCTATAAATTTGATTCAAATGACAGCTACTTGCATGAGTCACGAAGGATTTGAGCTTTATAATGCAACAGTTTGAATAGACTCAAACTTTTTGAAGGCCCACAATTCCTTTCGGTTATGGTATTCACTATTGCACCAGGTCAACCTTTTCTGAAATAGGTGTATACAGATATTGAATGTAATTTACCATTATTGTTTGTAATTGAATAACAATGATGTGATGAATTTTTTTAGTAATTTAATTATATCGAAAATATAAATAAAAACATTTAAAAAAAGTATATCAGTCAGAGCTTAATTATATAATAGTAAAGAAGTGTCGAATCATTTCAGATACTCAGAGTTTTACGCTTGGTCGCGATCGTATACAAGTTAGAGCTAACATATTGTCGATGTTATGTCGTGGATTTTTTTTTTACTTGCCTCGGAAAGCCAAAACTCCAGATCTTTGCAATCCTCCATCGTCGTGTTTCCAGTTGTCATACTACCGTTAACGCCAGCAAGAGCCAAAGTAGCATTGCGGGCCGAGTTCCTTTCAAGACATCCTTTATAATTTGATGTGGCCTAAAAAGACAGGAGAGCACTGCATCAGCGAAAGTTTGAAGTGCATTTCAGTCTCAAGCGTGTCAGAAATGCGTTTCAAGGTCTATTGCTGTTTTCGTTGCTACGCGTCTTTCCACCTGCCCCTCCCTGGGGTTACCGTTAGAGTTAGAATGAAGGTTGGGGTTAGTTCTAGATTTAGGTTATGGGGAAGGGTGGGTGGGTCGTTGTCCAGAAACATCCATTGATCCCGCGACACATGGAGCCGGTTAGTTAAACAAAGTCTTGGAAGCAATGGGTAGACACTGGTTTAGATTCGACTTCGACTGAATAACCGGTCCTGGAGGTTTCTTTTGTCGTTGTGAAAGAAATAATCACAAATGATATACCAACCTTAAAACCCAAAATGGAGAAAATCACGATACTGGCGAACACCGATGTGCTGCAGTTGATAATGGACACCATTATAGCGTCCCGGCGGCAGTTGTTGTGGATTGGGTTGTAACTTGACATGGCAATGAGCCCTCCAAAGGCTAAACTGAGGGAGAAAAAAATCTGGGTCGCTGCTTCCATCCAAACTTGAGGACTTGCAAGCCTGTAAAACTAAAAAAAAAAAACAGTATAGAGAGAAAACCGGTTTGCCCAGAGCAGGACCTTTCTCTTGTCATATCCAAAGCTTCACAACTCAATTGATATTTCTTTTAATTTTAATTTTAATCTTAACTTTAAGAAAGAAGCAGCATGGCAAACGTTTCTTAAATTTGATACCGCAAGCGTATTTCATATCAAAATTACCTAAAACTTTTGGATATAATCAATATCCATTGAAAAACTTGGGCGTATACATCTTACCTTTTAGAATTTTGGATATGATCAAATCTCTTAAAATATGTGTGTGTATAACCTATCTTGCAACGGGTAGATCAAGAATGAAAAATCTGCAAGTTTATCAGAGCAATAGTTCTCAAATATCTACTTTCCAGCTATGAAATATTACAGTCAAAACAGCAATTATTGGAACACTCATTCTCTTAAAGATTTTTATGCTTGTAAATTCGTTCAATTTGAACTGATTCAGTTTCTTTCAATATGATACAATACAATAACTTTTATTAGTATCAGTAGTTGCAATGTTTGAGAAAGTAAAGAAGGAAAATTGGTACAAGCTAACTGTAGTAGCCAGAGGCTAGACAGAGACAGTTAGACGACTTATGTTTGTTGCAAAAAAAATGGTCAACACGTGTTAAAATAGAATCGCTACGACTTGTAACTCTTTAAAAGTGTCACGTGAAGAGGCGGCAATTCCATCATTGGACGCCTCGATAGAATCACTATGACTTGTAACTCATTTACAAAATGTCACGTAAAGAAGCAGGTCGAAGCGACCTTATTATAAAGGTGATTAAGATAGCCATATACCTGTGGTTTAAACATGTGTGCAATTCCATCACTGGACCCCTCGAGCGTGATGCCACGAACAAAGAAGATTGTGAGGACGATGTACGGGAACGTTGCCGTGAAGTAGACCGCCTGGAAGGGAATGAAGGTCAATAACCTCTCAGATTTTTTTCTCCCAAGACGGACAGTAACATTCTAGTGTCCAATATTACATTCCAGCTACTAATTACAAGAAATGTTAAACACAGTTCAGACTAACATATCAAAGACTACCTAAAATCGATCTTAGAATGGATTGGATTGGATTGGAGTGGATTGGAGTGGATTGGAGTGGAGTGGAGTGGAGTGGATTGGAGTGGAGTGGAGTGGAGTGGAGTGGATTGGAGTGGAGTGGAGTGGAGTGGAGTGGAGTGGAGTGGAGTGGAGTGGAGTGGAGTGGAGTGGAGTGGAGTGGAGTG
>JAOEHT020069015.1:0-13591 GCA_025448195.2 Parazoanthus atlanticus | reverse complement strand
CCCCTTCTCGTACTTTTCTTCTCCGCACGTAAATGAGCCTGTTCACAGGCTAACATGCACACCAATCGTTTCCAATTAACAATTCAGCTTCCTATATAAATAACCTTTTTTTCTTTCGAACAGGCTCCTTACCAGCCAGATCCTTGCTAGAGGTACTCAAAAGAGGAAAACAACAAATCGAAAACGCAACAGAGGCACACATTCTGAGCATTAATGGTGTCCATCCCAGTCTCTTTCCCGCAACGTTTCGCCCTACCAATCCCACAGTCCTTCTGACGCCTCCAGTTTCGTCCTATGCAATCACCTACGTAACAGCTATGATCTGTGTCGTGTTGATACTACTTTTGACCATATTTGGAGTGCGATGCGTTTACCAAAGGTATGATGTCCTTGTGATTGTTACTGCAAGTCATAAGAGTAATGTTTGTATACTGAAAGACAATTCACGTCAAGCTGTCCGAAACGTGTTTTTTTAAAATCAATTCTAATTTTTTAAAATCAAAATTTATGTCATCAATAGGTTAATAACATATGACTTTTGGAGGGCATACTGTTTATTCTGGTCCGGAAGCGCAAGCAGGAAAGATCTTATGTCAGTTACGTCACCGTGAAAACAGACTTGACGCAAGCATAGCAACGACGGAAGAACAAACGCAAGGATCAAACACTTTTCTTTTTGCTTCCGTCTGCGTTGTGTTCTGTTTTCACGGCAACGTAAGCGACGGAAGCTCAACGGAAGGAGAAACAGAGACGGAAGAAAAGGGAAATCTCCCGTTCCTTCCGTCTCCTCTTCTGTCAAGCCTACGCTTGTGTCAACGCGTTTTCACGGTGAAAATAAGAGCGTTACGCTTTCTTTTCCGCTTCCGTTCCTTGCGTCGCTCGTGAAACCAGGCCTAATAGTATTGTCATCAATATACAAAGCTAAGTACCTGTTTACGTGTTGGAACATAGCGTCTGTTTACATGAGGAGGGCTATCTATGGCCCTAGGGCTAGGGCTATTGCGAGTTCTTGCTCATCTTCACGTTTTTTTTTATAAAGCGCTCATATTAAACCAGTACTCTGCATGCTTCGTAAATCTTTATCCGGCTCTGAAATCTCTTCCGGTCCAAATATTCGGTGAAGCCTTTTGCCATGCTTCGTCGAACCTCTAAGTACGTAGTTTGCAAATCAGCCTCGAAGTCTATTCCATTAAAGTCGCACTTGTTTTGTAATCTTTGGTCAAACCAAGCAACGACTCGCCCAGTTCACTGGTCTATAAAAACCTTTTCGGATTTTTTCTGTTTCTTTGGTCTTTCTTGCAGTTTTTCAGCTTTGCTTATTCTGTATTGATACAGGAGCTTGCAAAGAAACTCGTCGAGCTTCGATGATTTATCAGGACTTCTTCGCCTTGTTCTTCTTCAACGTTTCTCTTTGACCTGATTTCCAAACAACTGTGGCCTGCTTGATGTGGTCGCTGATTTGTTCATCTTCATTATCCATTTCTCTCAAGTTAAGCAGCTGAATAAACTGGCCAGCGCCTTGTGAACCCAAAGCGCGTGAAACCGTGTTCTTTCGCAGTTCGTGAACTGTAATTTGACCCGTCAAAAGATAGCCTTTCTAGTAGGGCCAGCCTTAGAGCAAGCGTTTACACGTACAAAGCAAACACCCTAGGAAGCAGGTAGGGCACCCCCAGTATTAGGGTAGCCCCAGCTTACATGTAAATAGAACGGCAAAACACAAAGAAAAGGGGTACCCTACTAGTAAACAGGCATTTCTCCATGTAAACAGGCCCTAATGCGTATAAAAAAATCTGCAAAAAATGCTTATTGGAAGCAGATATGCATGTAACAGGGTATCACGTGGCGGGCCACAAACTCCTTTGCAGCCCGCCACCCGAGTGTGCAGTTTTCAAGAGGGCGGTTTTACTATTAGCCGCACAAATTGATAATAATTTCCTTAAATTAGCTTTGAAGCTCCACATGGTCAAGTTTCAAAAGTTCTAAATACCATCAGGAATGTTTTTGTTGAGAAAGTCTGCAACTGTAGTTAAGGAAGTTTCTCCGTTCGAAAACAATTTCAGATTTCGTTACATTGAAGAAACGTAAAACTGTTTTCATTGTGGCATACTGTCAACACGCAAACGCGAGTGAAACGTAGGGAAATTATGACGTGTAGCGGACTGGTTTCCAAGCTAATCGAGTGTTCAAGTGTTAACATAAGGTTGCGTAACATGGAATCCATTTTATATCTATTTTTTAAAATAATCAATTTCAATTAACACACGGAACTTGTCTCAAATACCGCACTGGTTTTCATGATCAACTGCTACTGAATGAGAGCATGTGTCACCATAATGTATAATAGAGGTAAACTATTCCATTATTTCTTACTTTTATGCTTCTATTACTATATATGTAATGCCTGCTTTTTATTATATGATTGTAAATTGGAGATGTATTTTGTCTGATAAAAACCAATTATTATTATTATATAAAAATATCATTCCATATAAAACTGAACATACCGTAACTCTATAACGTTTCCTTCGGAAGCGGAGTAACTTCTGTTAGTAATGATATTTTTTGTCTATTATTTGAAGTAACTAACTTCGTTTGTTATACTAGTACCAAAGCATACAGATCGGAGCTACATGCAGGATATGGAACTGATCCATACCTTTGCCCCTTACTTCTACGTTAGCTTTCATTTTGTATTTAAAAATAAAATAACATGGTCCAGTCAGATCAGTATTACAATTTGCGGATACTTCTGATGTTATATTCTAAACTGCAACTTTCCGTGAAATGACACAAAAAATCGCAAAGTTTGATTGGGCTAATTAATAGTACTGAACAGACTGTAAGTTATATTGTGACGAAGCAAAAAGTGGAGGTCCCACCGAGACTTGAACTCGGATCGCTGGATTCAAAGTCCAAAGTGCTAACCATTACACCATGGGACCACTTCGTATAATTTTATCACAATTTATGGGACATTTGCTTTGTATACATAATCATATTTGCTAGTCCACTACTGTACGTAGCTTGTAAGTTTGAGTCAATTAACTGAACACAGGCGCAGACAACAGAGAATAAGACAAATCAAAGTTGCCCAGTCGCCAGAAGGATTTGTTCCCGACTGTCTTACAGCTGACAGCGTTGTTCTTCTTCCAAAGAGTCACAAATCCTCCACAGGGAAGGTAGGTGAAACTTCTAAAGGAAAATTTATAGACTGTGGATCATTTTTGAAATTAAGAACCTGGGTCTGAACTTGGGAGGGTAACTCCCTTAAATTTTTGAATTTGGGAGGGTAACTCCCTTCTTTCATATATAGCTTTATAACGGTACCGTCTGTATTTTTATGCACCGTTGAGGCCAGTGATCAATCTGCCTGCGAGAGTTCGGTTCCAACTAACTACTTGCGGGAGGTGCAAGTTGAATTTATAATTAGTTTACTTTATTAGTTTACTAGCTCCTTTTTATAATCTCAAATTTAACACTGACCAAAATGCTCTGCTTGTTGTGGGGTCACTGAAGCGAGTAAGAAATGCTAATTTGAGTTTGCCAAGAGAGATGAAACAATAATCGTCCCTCCCCCCATAAAAGGAAAGAAAACATGCAAAAAAGAAAGAGAAAGAACTGCCAGTATTGTACCCTGAAATTTCCCCAGAAAGCAATTTAGCAAATGCAAATTTTGCATGAAATCAGTACGAGTTGCAACGTGATTTGGATATTTTGAAAATAAATGTTAAATATGTCCCGAAAGATATTTTGTTTTGTGAAAAATATGTGTTACTTTTTCTCGTCTAAGATACAATGGGTGTGTATGGGCTTCTTTTTCACCTATTTTGACAGATTTGAATGCCAAAAGGACGTCAAAAGTTACTTGATGTAAGCTTGTTTCTTGCCTTCTTTGAGATAGTTGAAAGCCAAACTATTGCACGTGTTATATGAGAAACAGAATACGCCTTAAGTGTGTCGTCATAAGTCACGCGGCTCATGGGCTTCTTTAACCTTCTCGTAAACGTGAATAAACAGGTAACATACATAACATGTCTGTGACAAAAGAATTCGTTCTTTTAAAAAAGATGTGTAACTAGGATAAGATAATGGAACAGTCTAAAACAGCAAAACCCGGGAAACAATTAGGATTAATATCATAATATAAGTAAAGTTGGTTTAGTATATTATAAATGAGAAATAAATATATCTGTCAAGGAGAAAAAACATGCAAGCTGGCATTTCAAGAGGCAGTTCTGAACATACATTCAGTGATGTTAAACCACGCAAGAAATAATTAAGTTTGACACTCAAATCTGTCAAAAAGGTAAAAGAAAACCAAACAAACCAATCCATATGTAGTAAGAAAACCTTTTAAAATCGCATGACTTCTGACGTCATCGCCATGGATGTATTCTGTTTACTCATATAGCACGTTGGGGTAGTTCTATCTGTCGAAACCAGCAAGAAACAAAGGCAAGTTTCAAATTAGTATTTTTAAAGTCACGTACGTTACTTTGTAAACTTGTATTCTTGTGGTCCAAATACTTTCCTGGAAAAAATTGGTTGGTATACCACTATTTACTCTCACGTAGTTCGAAGAATAATATTTTACTATATTTAGCGTTAAAAAATAATACATTTACGGTTGGTCAGTTTATAACATTTAACGTTAAATTGTATTACATTTACGGTTGGTAAGTTTATTATGTTTAGTGTTCATTTGAGTTATTTTTACGGTTAGTATTACATTTAGCGTTAATTTGTCTTACGTTTGCGGTTGTTATTACATTTAGCGGTGATACAGCGTGTAGGAAATACATTGTCCAAATCACGTCAACAGTTTTTGTTATTTTTCAGGATTCGTCCGCAAGTGAATTTGTCAATGTGTTGCACGAACTGCAGCCACCCATGGAAATGACGGAGATAGCCATTTAAAATAATTTGAAACCATGCAGACAAAAAACCTGTCAGCCCGGACAAGTTTTGCTCAAACTCAACGTTAAATGAGAGAAAGACCTCCTTACGCTAACAAATCCTCTCACAAATACCGTAGAAAGTCTTTTCAAATTTGCAGTTTTATTAGTGATAGAAACAAGTATCAGTTTTATAATTAACTACTGGGAAGAATTGTCAATACTGCTGACGATACCAACTTTATCGATGACCAACATTTTTTCTAATAGTACCAATAATAAATCATGTATTAATGTGATACTGCTAATATAATACTAGTACTGTTTCTTATAATTTAAGGCTGCACAGAAGCTCATAAGACTAAGTCTTATAGGCTGCACTAATAATATCTTTTATGCGTTAAGTTTAAAAAATAGCTTTTTTCCTTAAAACTTTTACAACATTCTGTAATAATTTTTTTATTTACAAAGAATTTCGGTCGTGACACCATTGCGATTACCGACAAAAGGGTCGACCTCTACTCTCAGAACGAGAGATGCTATTGGATAATATACAATACAAAAAAGCCTAACCTTTGGGCTAAACCTAACCATCCGTAGACAAACATTTACAATGACACGTGTCAACTATTGTTAATGCTATTGTTCAAAGATCCAATAGGGTCTTTCGTTCTGAGATTAGAGGTTACCTGCGACAAAAGTAGCGATTTGTGAAATAGTTTACGAACGTTTGATGGGATACTGACGACCACTAGAAACGACAGTGTGATTAGATAGTTTTCACTCATTACATTCTTGATTCTACCGTAAATCCTCTAATCCTCTTATTTTTGTCAAGCACTTTAGAGGGGGAAGGGGTTATTAGAGCAGGGGGGGTTAATAGAGGGGGACGTATTTTATTTAGCTAAATACATGTACGTTATCAGTACGACAACTCGAGTTTTTTTCATAAATATTTTCCACAAGTGAGAAAATAACGAGTTCTTTCTTTAAAAAAATGACGATGACCGTCTTGCAATAAGACCAACTGAACAATTTTTAAAATATTAGAGTCTTGGCTCGACAATCATTGGAACCGTGTGGAACTGCAAAAATGATTTTATTAAAAGTAGAAATCATTTTCGCAAACCCCTATTCCTATTTACCTGGTATTTGATTCTTTTTTGCTTAATAAAGTTCTTGCTTCAAGAAGGGGGGAGGCTTCTTTGAGGATTTACGGTATATAGTTTTTCTCATGTCTTGGCCATAATTTTTTATTCATGCGCCACGTCACGAATTCAATAATGATGTAATGTGGTCGACCATAAGTCATTACTACTAAACTCGGCCACCCTGGGAATGAGCTGGAGAAAACAAAATGCATATGGCGCCTAAGATAGCTGACACACAGGAAAGTTCTGGTTTCCATATCTCAAACTTTCCTTGACGCGAAATTACTCAAACTCAAAAAAAAGAAATTCAAGAAAAATAGAAGTTAAAAAAAAAACGAAGAAAAGCGAACATGATAAGTCTCGAACACCGGAGTCACCTTGCGCATGCACTGCCACTACACCAACCACTCGATTCGCTGCCGAGGGCTGAAGTTTTATTGTATATATATCCGAAGTTCTTACTCCGCCCTTTTCTACGAAATAAAGTAACCCCGACCCAACCTTAACCCTCACTAACCATAGATAAGCATAAATAACAATAAATATCCCTATGTAGTAGCAACCCAATCATCGAAACTAGATCCCAGACTCATTCGGTCAAGGGTAAAGAATGAGGTATGGAAACAAGAATTTACCTGGCACACACCTTAACTATAGGAAGAAAATACGACTTCAATGTCAAAGCGGGTAGCACATTACGAAGGTATGATTAATTATTCTATTGGGAGAACTTTGCTATTTATGCATGGTGAAGTTATGCTCAAGCACGGAAATTTGATTTGATTCGGAAAGACAAAACTTTTTTTCCTGTTAAATGCTTTCAGCTTACGCATTTAACGAAAATCTATGGAATTTAAGATTTTAATCACTGAAATAGACTGTCCACATAACTATATAGATGTTCTTCTGAGCTACGGAACCGATCGTGATAGCTTGATTAATGCAAACTATATATACATTTTATTGTGTGAAAACAACCATTGTGTATGAAGTTGGGTATGTTTTTGTCATAGGATGTATATGTGGGAATGCGTTACTATAATTGAGCAGTTTGACTATTGTCAAAACGCATCGAACTAATAAAGTAAACCCTAATATTAAGATAGAAGAAAAGTGAACAAAAGATAATTTACATCTTGCTCAAGACACCTCGTCTCGTGTCTGATTACTTCTGCCGGATTCGCTAACTGAAAACCAACTTTCTTGTTTCCATTTTGTTTTGCGTATCATCCATTAGATTTTTTGTCCTTTTTGGTAAAATAGTGAGAGTGGAACAGACGACATACCCAAGCTGTGCAGGGGAGTTCCTGGGCATTTTTCAGCCGAAGCCCGCCACCGGAATGTTGCCAATTTGCACCGGTACAAGACCCGGGTTTTACAGGCCGTAAAGTAACTTTAGTTGGACCTTTAAGTTACAATCGCGTAAATGTTGTGTTTCCCTACTTCAGTGACACTCGGCAAACATTTTTGGGTTATGAAAATACAAGGAAACATTTATGACTTGTTCTTACAATTTGGCCGTTCGAAAAATAATCCCCCCCCCAAAAAAAAATCTTTTAAGCCCGTGCTTAACTGGCTTACAGTCAGGTACGCCCCTGCTGTGAAGTCGGACTAATAACGCGCCGATATGTTTTGCAACATTCGCGTTTTCTAGAAAAACAAAACCTTGTGCATATTACGTTTACTTTTCGATCAATGGTGGCCAGGTGGCCAGCTTTATGAATTTCAACGTCCAATTTATTGTACAAGTCTACTGTTTATTTCGGTATTCACCGGAAGCGAAATAAATTTCCGTAAGGCGCTTTCAGCCTTCAGGGCCAGTCGTTGTAACCCTCCGCTCCACTGCATGTGTTCAGTTTGTACAAACGGCACAAACAACACGACTTTGTACTTCACCTTTTGTCAATCGTTTGGTTATTATCTTGTTCTTTTTGTACTAGAACCAAATTATGAACGCTTAATATATATTTAGGTACAAGCAGCTTATGCCTTGCCCAAGTTTATTTAACATTCATTTTCGGAATTGTTTAACTCCATGAAATCAATGCCGTCATAACTCAACCAACAGGCAGCCCAAGCTTAGAGTTAGTATTTAGTGTAGTAGAGCGACATGCATGGGCGATTGAGTCGACTATTACGTGGAGTTAAACAATTCCCAAAGTGAATGTTAAATAGATATATATTTACAGCTCTAATCATCAAAACCAAACCCTGATATCACCTTTCACTTAAAAGCAACATTAAGTTTGATTCGTAATGCTTTTTTACCAATCTTTGAGAAATATGTTTTGATTTGTTTCCTTTTTATCTTCGACACCTTTTTGGTTGAACAGTAAAACATAGTACAAAACACAAACTGGTCATAGTTGTAACTGTTTGCCACCGACCGAGCTAATGATCGATAATGACGTGGTGTGACAGGAATGTTTAGAACGTTTTCCCCTTTTCTGGCCCCTTTCCCCCCGCATCTTTCTCTAACCCAAATTGCCTTGCTCCTCTCGTTCATAAAACTACAAATATTATTTTACCAAATTCAATTGGGCGCGAATGAGTTGCAACAGTGCCTTTTTGACGTCATATCAAGCCATTCAATGTTGCTAGTCAAAAAATTTAAAAGCGTATTTTTCTGGAAGAATTGGACGCTTCTGATCATCCCTTGCATCAGGTCGAAGTGACTCTTGCGTCACAAAACATCTCTCGAACGCTCCTGTCAATGTCTACTTCCGGCATTCCGTCCTTAGCACGGATATCAACCTTTTTAGCAGAGAAGCGGACGGACATTCTGTATAGGAGTGTCCTGTCTATCTGGTCGTCTGCATATGGGTCATGTGAATGGGGTGTGATCGTTCGCCTTCTTCGTAGCCTTTTTCTGCGAAATAAAGTAAATAAGACAATTCTATAAAAATCTGACAGACTTTGAGACTTTCCTAATGTCTGTTTTGCTCTCAAAGAATATTGTTTGCAATCTACAGATTCAACCTATGCAAAATTTATAAACTTAACCTTCGAATGGACAAGGCTTCTCCGACCAAAAGCTGTAAAGCAATTAAATGAAGCTAGCAGTACCTGTAGTCCAATTAAGGTCGCATCTTTTGATGTTAATCGGATGATGTTATTTCTTGTAATTAATGCAAAATTTATTGTGCAAGTTAATGCTTAAAGTAAAAAACGGGAATTTTTTGACAAAATTCGTTCTACTTTCTTCTTTTCCTTTGTTTTCTTCAATAACTTTCTACACTTCCAGGTTCAGCATGTTTTCTATTAATTGCTGCATTTTTTTCTAAAAATATAATTTTCGAAAAATCCAAGATGGCGCCAAGATTGCGGACATTTGTGCAAAGACTGTTGCTGTAGCAACAGTTCTTAATTACTAGGCCAAAGCTGCTTGCATTCCGTATGACCAGATTTTATGTGTAACTAATTGGAAATTCTGGGGGGAGGCGTTCAAGTTGACCCCTCTTGTTCATTTACGTTATGATCTATGGGTTGTCCAATCGAGGGTTAAAAGACGTGGATTTCTTCGTTGTAAATTGTACTAAGGAAAAAATACAACGAAACTACTGTTCTAATTTGAGCAAGAAAACATGTTTACACAAAAAGAGTCCCAAAGAAAGGTTGCTTATAACATGTTATGAAAAGTATATTATACCTCATTTTTTTAGTGTCTTGGGTGTATCATTCTCGTACGGGAAACAATCGATAAACCGGTTCATACCTCAGTTTTATTGAAGCTATTACAACCACAAGCAAGAGAACAATCGCCGCCAGACCTCCAGCTAACAGCGCATATCGGCTCCAATTAACACCAGTCTCCCCCTTTTTACCGGGTGCATGGATGTCCATCATCTGTATTGTTGAGAACGGCGGAATGGGTTGGCGTCAACTGACTCAAGACATTGGTCCCCCTTGATGACACTTGTGACCCTCCGACGTCTGTTCCATACACTGTAATATTTCTACAAGTGATTATGTACGGTGGGTACTTGATTTCTTTTGAAGTAAGAAGTGGGTGTTGACTGAGAAGTGACCAAAGTGATAACTTCTGATTCTACTTCTAGAAGCACCCTACTCGTGTCGTTATTTCTTCTTTGAAGACGGTGTTTACTTGTGATTGGATTTAGAAGCAATGATGAAGTCGTAGTTCGGACCTGTCTGTATGAGCCATAATGAATGGTACTCTGAGTCAAACTAAAGAACCACGAAACATATTTTGTGGTCACTCCTAATGTTTTGATTTTCCATTCTTTCCAAGTCGATTTCGCAAACAAATTACCAACAAGAGAAGTTTCACAGACTTCTATTACCGTAATGGAGAGGTTTTCTGTGCCTGTAAAGGAAGACCTTGAGTTGATGTATTGAATTTCGTTGCTCTTATCTGCTGTTGCAAATGGTGTCATCGAGGGTGTGCTAATGACGACCGATGTTGAGTTTGAGCTACCTGTGTTTGTCGGCGACCAAGATGGCCTCACGGAACCGAAGGCAGCTAACGATGTGTACGGTGCAACTGCAAGGTGGAATACATACGACTTACTTTTTGTGGCATGGATAGTTTAGAGACAAACAAGAATTAACAAACAACAGACAAATGAAGCATTGCCTTCTGTAATGCGAAAGAGAATTACTAAATATTGAAAGTAATATTTTGTAGCAAAATGGTACCGAGTAACATACAAGTTACCTTTTTTAAAGTATTTTGGTTAATACTATGGTACGCCGTAGTTTGACGTCGCATCATCATCAATCAAGGTATCAATTATTTTAACACACACACACACACACACTCACTCAGATGTGACATGTCAGTCCAGGATGACTGTGTTGATCGAGATTAGAGTGTAGAGTGTGAAGGTGTCTGTAGAATATATATTATTTTTGTAACACCAGAAACTGGTCACATTTGAAGCATGACAACAAAATGTAATAAATTTCCTCCACTTAACTTTCGAACAGATCTCGAACTTTTGTTACACACAATGCAGTGCCTTTCTTTAAACGAGATATTATTAAAAGGTTTCAGCTTGTGCAGTCGTGTAGAAAAATCTCAAAAATGTAGAGTTGCGTAGCAAAATCTTAAAAGTAAAAGTGTATAAAACTAACTAGTGGGATCTATCTTACCACAGACCAAACTACATCGAGTAGATAAAAGGTCCTCGTGCAATAGTTTTGCACCAGACACAGAAGCTGCGTTGAAGTTGAATTTGTTAAAAGCATGAGACTGAATTGTGTTTTCTAGCTAGGTATTTATGTGGTGCGTGCGCCAGGTTTTGTTCAGTCACGTACTAATCACTCGGGGGCCACAGAGAGGGAGGGGAACACATCAATGAAATAGAGAGAGAGAGCGCGCTTTATAGCTCTAGCACTACGGTCTATCTCGGATATTGTTACAATGAACTATCCTTTCCTGTAGTTGACTGCAGAAGAAAGTAATATGTAAGTTTACATCCGCTGCGAAACGAACACAGTACAAAGTAGCATTATTGGCATGATCGGCCGGTCTAGTCAGTGTTTATGCTCCGTTTGGCTAGTGTGTCTATCTTTACCTTCTTACCTTGGTATCTAGTTTTGTACTAGAAAATGCAGAGTGATTACGTGATGCTCGGCTGCTGTTCAGTTGTCTAAACGCACTATATACTGTGATGTTTTTACATAGTTTGAAGTTTTGGCCGCATTCCTATCGATTTCAGAAACTAAAATCTCAATATTTTATCAGGTGGGCATGGCCCCAGACCCTCCTAGCATATCCCCGGCCCCAATCCACTTTTAAAGTTGCTCCGTGGCTCATGTCACTGCGTTCCATAGCACGCAATAGATTGTTTCATGAGCCGGGGTACCACTAGCGAGCCACTGACCCTAAATTAGTATCATCTCGCTTTCTCATTTTCTCACATTTCTGTTGCAGAGAATCTCAAGTAATCTATCATTGTAATTGAATACCTTGTGCATGTGTTCAAATTGTTTAATTTAAAGAAAAATTGAAGGTTGGCGGAGTTACAAAAATCTAACAAAAGACTACTAAGCGATAGACACAGAAACACCGAACAGACGTCCCTTGAGGGAGGTATTTAGCTATCGATAGTTATTGGTTGTGTGTACCAAGTCATTGATAACCAATCTGTGAAGAATCTAGTTATCGACAACAAACGATTTTCTATTTTCAAAAGGAAAAATACTTTTGTTATCGATGACAAAATGTGGCTCTCTTGTTTTCAACAACTAATGTTTTCCCTTCTGTGAGACAATTATCAACAACTAAGAGTTATTTAACAACTAATTTTTCCCGTCTGTGAAGTAGTCATCGACAACTAAACAAATTTGTGAAATCCTGAAAACGAAGTTGACACGCGTAGTTAGGCTAGTTACAAAATAAGTTGTCAATATCTCCTCTGTTCGGAAAAACTGTATCGAGCACTAACGATTATTTTTTTTGAAACTGACAACCAATAGTTATCGGTGAATATTTCCCTCATCTGTGGAGGCATTATGTCCTTTATACAAACAACTAAAACGCAAAGAAAAACGCTAATTTACAGCATTCTTATAATTGAATTGAATTTTATTTAATTAATTAATTGACTTTGAGACATCACAGCTTTTTAACGTACTGACTAAATAAAAGGTTTGATAGGCAAACTTTAACGAAACATTTATGGAGAGGCGTACACATACGATATAGACCAAGGAGAATTGCGTGACCTTCCCAGCAAGCTTTGCGCTGTTCTAAGTAAATTTAAACGTCTAATCTCTCGGAGAGCGTGAAGTCAGGGACAAACTATGATGGATATTTTGGTCTATTTTTTCCATGCAGGTAAGTTAATCTTCAACTTCTATTTACTTCAGTTCTATGTCTACCAGTACAATCCACTTTCGAGTGCAAGTTGCTGGTATTTGCCGATTGTTTTACCTTGTGGATATAGACAGAGCGAAAAACGACAAACATGCTGCTTTAATTTGTGAGTTTACTTGCGTCATATACAGTACTGAAAAATATATCTACGTCAAAGTTTTGCGACCAAGGCCCTAAACATCCGACAAAACACAAATCAATTAGCATATAACAGCTGAGAGAAACTGAGGAAAATGTTTGTTTTTCTGCTGATCAAAAGATCACTTCTCCCAAAGTGGAAAGCAATTTTTCTGTGATATACGAATACAAACAATTTAATGAAGCTGGTTGGAAGATATTCACCGAGATAACTGAACCCACTTACGTCTTTAGTGGTAATATGAACAACTGCAACTAGTCAAACGAGTTTGGGAAGTTTTAATCTAGGAACATGCGTAGTTTACCTCCATCCTGATTGTTTCGATCTAGTACATTTGACAACTAACAACGTGTTAGTGTTTAGGACTGGAAACGTATAAATGTGAGATACGAAAGTTAAGAACAAACAACAACTCACCACTTTGTTGGCAATCTGGTCCAAAGAGACCTTGGTGACAAATTCTTCTACCAGTCAAGTAGTCGCATGAATATCTACTGGTATTATGTGGACTACAGAACACGGTGCAGTTTTCTGTGTACCACCCATCGTGACACAGTTTTTG
>JAOEHT020068917.1:0-13591 GCA_025448195.2 Parazoanthus atlanticus | reverse complement strand
TATATTACATACTGAAACCAGGATATGACTTATTTATATGTACTCGAATTACCGCCGCGGCGCTTATTAAATTTTTCAGGGTACAAGTGCGGCGCTTAATCGGGCAGCGGTGCTAATTCGGTCATTTACGGTATATTAATATACATGTAGTTACTAGTTTTACACGACAGTGACTGAATTCTTTCTATTTTTAAAATAAACAAAATAGTTTTTCACTTGGCCTCAGCCTGAATTATGTTGTGGACATTAAACCATTGGTCTAGACTCTCGACGTTCTACCAGGGAGTTAAAACAGCCCACACACATTTCAAGAAGAGTAGGGTAATCTCTATGTTAGGGTCTGTTGAGGGCGCAACTTAATGTCTCAGACAGAAATCATTGTGAACAGCTTACTGCGGTCTGGAAAAGACCCTCAACTACTAAACTTGTGTTTGTAGTGAAGAGGTGCTGAAAAGCACTGTGGGGAGCACCTGAAATATATGCTTGTCTGTCTGTCTGTCCATCGATAAATTGGCTGGTCTGTCTGTCTGTCTGTCTGTCTGTCTGTCTGTGTATCTGTGTGTGAATATGTATGTATAAATGTATGTTCTTGGCACTGTCTTAAAGAAAGGTCAGTGCTCTAGCTAGCAAAAAAAATGAAAGGTTGCTCTAATTTGAATATCACTAATATTCATTTGAGTTACGCTGTTTTGACAGCGATCGTTCGATTGTGCATAAAAATATCGAAAATATCAAGTGAAAACCTACAACTTCTCCGCACTTTATTACAATTTTGCATTTATAAGAAAGGTTTGTGACAAAAAAAAATGACAGGGCGCTGGAAGAAAACAAAAGGGCGCTGAGAAAAACCACAGGGTGCAGTGCCCTCTCGTTTTGGCCTAGCTAGAACACTAAAGGTTCTTGTAAAGAGTGCAGTCAACTTTACCTTGGAGGTTGAACCAATGACCTTGTGAAACCGAACATGGTCGGCTAACAGGTTGACATTGGCAAAAAGGCCACCACACAGGGGACACTCATGAAGACCGCCCATCGAATGCAGAAGTGAGTGATTTGTAAGAGACCGGGCATCTGAGAAGATTCTGTGGCACTGGTGGCATTCATTTGTATCTATGACACAAAATGTTATCACTGTTGATGGCACAATTTTCACTGTTTTTTTATTCAAAGGAATAGTGCCAATAATTCTAGTTTAACGCAAAGTTTTCTCACAGCAGAGATACTTGTAAACATTAAATGAAACATATGGGTAAATAAAGAAAACAGTTACAAAAATCACATTGTGACTGATTACTATATTCAATTTTATTATACATATTTATAAAATTATATGCATGTTTTCTTATTATACTACTTAATGTAATGTAAAGATACACACAAAATTTTTCAATCAGTTCTTTTTTAACTGTAAGTTGTAAACTTTTTCAAATAAACTATTACTATTATTATTATTATTTCTAATTGAGTTTAAAACTTTTTTGCACTGTGCAATAATATTAATTTTAAAGCCTACGGCAAGCTTTAGGCTTGTACTCGAGCCTTGATCATGCCTAACTGATGGATTGTGGTGTCAGTCGTGCTTTATGACCACAGGCTTTTTGGGCCACATGACCATAAAAGATTGTCCCATACGTGGTGTAGTAGGTACCGGCCCACATCCTTATTCAAATCCGGCTTGTTGATATGGATGTAGATCGCCTCTTTGATGCCCCGCTCAGTCCACCAGTCACCGCAATCAAGGGCCTCTGTGTTGACTTTGTGCCCGGGGCTGTCCCTCATAAAGCATGACTGACACTGCCAATTATTATTATTATTATTATTATTATTATTATTATTATTATTGACTGTTTTCATCATGGTTGTGGTCATTGTCAGTGTCATCATCACTAGAAATTTTTCTTTATCAATGCTACTCTTATTGTCATTTTCAGTGCCACCTTGTTATGCTACTACAGAGCTCTTGAAACTTTTCATTCTGTCACTGTTATTCAATAATAGTATTGTGGCAGCTACATGTACTGCTATCACCAGCACCATCTTTGTCACTATTGGCCTTTATCATCATCACTGTTACTGTAAATGAAACATACCACTAAATAGTGATGACGTACCTGATTCACTGCCTTCTACAATCTCAGACTTGTCGTCATGTGCTGCCTTCTATAAGATAAAAAACCCAAAATGAACTGCTTGAAGCATTTAACCATGATAGTTTATCAACATCTATCTTCTTGTCACATTGTCAATATAAAATAAGTTGATTGGTTTTGAGAATATGAAAATTGATCATCTGTGACAGTGCAGCTCTCTTAGTCCAAATTATGCAAAGTTCTGCCAACCTATAATATAAAATTATTAGGAAATTGGAAACAGGCAATCAGAATTTAGTAACTTATTATTTGTCACTTTTGGAAGTATGAGGGTTGAGAGCTAAATATTATACCTAAAACAAAAAAATTAAATTTCATTTGGTTTCAAAGTAAAAAATGATGACAGAATACAGAAGGATTTAAAACAAGATGGGAGTAAAAATGGTGACATTGGGCAATTTAAAAGTGAAATTGAAAACAAGAACCAGAATGCAACAAATCTGATCAGAATACCAAATGAATGAGAAAGAAGGAAAATAGTAAATAGAGAATAGTAAACAAGCATAATTTAGGCACCAACAGGGCAGCAAAAAAGGTAGACAGATTTAGTGGTGATATTAAATATTAAATACTGACATTCACAGATGCATATTAAATACAAGCAACATCACTAATCACCAAACCATACCAAGTGTTCTCTTACCAGCCAATCTGACAACAATGTTTCCTCATTTATGATTTCCTCTAGTATCTCAGCAATGCTCCACCTTCCTCCCACAAGAGAAATGAAGTTTGACTTGGGTGAAGTAGAAATTTCTTCACTAGCCCCAGGAGGGTGCTCTGTTTGATGTAAATCAACGTGCAGGTCAGTGGCACATTCTTGGACTCTCCCCAATGTTGCATCAGCGTGGACTACATCCTCTCTGGCCTTCAATGTCCTGTATTTTTCTGAGCTTACTCCGATAGTTCCACAGAGTGTAGTATTTTGGCCTGCTGAATTGGATTTTCCAGGAAGGCCTACTGTAGGTACTCCAGCTTGGGCCATCGCACTTGGTACTTTGCAACCTGATGTTCCATTAACTACCACCATTTGTGAGCTACCTGGCAAAAGCCCTGATTTTGTCGCAGGAGGTGTTTGTAACACAGCCCCTGAATGTAGCCTCTGTGGATGGACGGCTACTTTCTCTGTCGTTGGTGAAATTGTAGCAGTCACTGGTGACAACAAAGTCAGGTGTCCTGGCGATGGAGCACCAGAAGGTGCTGTGGCATGCAGTTGTGTCCCTGAAGGTACCTGGGGCTTCCCTAGCAAGGGTCTCAGCTGGGTTCCTGAAAAAGGTCCCAGAAGAGTCACTGCTGGTGTTGTAACAACGGATCCTTCTTGACCACTCTGCAACGTTCCAGAAGTATTTGCACTACTGGTGGTGATATTTAATTGGACGGTACCAGAAGACACCTGACCTGGAACCACATTTGTTAGAGGTGGCATGGGGTGGTGGAGTCCCACTTGTCTCCCTGGGGAGGGGGCTTGGGGAGCAACATAAAACCGGATTAAACTAGCAGAGCCAGGATTTCCAAGTTTTAATGCTGTTCCAAGGTTTGGTGGCAGTGTTGGAGCTGGGAGTAATGGTACAAGCTTTCTTACTGGTTGTAGCCGTTTGTTTGACATTTTCACATGCTGCAGGGCAGATGTTGCAATGGCAGCTGATCGAGCTGCAAGAGACAAGCAATATGGTATTGAGTTCAGTTCGCCATACTGTACTTGCAATTATACTTTCCTTTTCGCCTTAGTTCTCCATTTTTTTAGCTACAATACTATCAAAACTATACAAAATTAAGGATCTAGAGTTTCACAAAACTTGAACTTAACTTGCTAAGATAAGATAAGATGAGATGCTTTAATAGTAATCTCCCCTTGGGGTTTCCCAGGTACTATATACAATATAGCAAAAAATGTTTACAATATTTAAAACAAGGAAAAAAACTTAATTAAATTTACATGATATCGCTTTTAAAAAATTAAATCTACATTTAAATATAAATGCAAGTGTTCTTTAATGGAGGGAAGTCACTGTTCTTTAAATTACTGTCCAAATTATTCCAGATTTTAACTGCTCTATAAGCAAAAGTTCATTGGCTTTGCTTTGGATGCATTTCCCTTGTTATGTCTGGCTGGCCCTGCCAGCCATTTCAGAAATGGAAAGTAAAAACTACCAGAAAAAAACTAACTCTGGTCAGACTGTCCTGCTTATGGTTTAGAGTCATTCAGTGACACTGTTCTGGCCTGTATGAGTGTTGGTATTTGGTGAGTCATGACAGCCCGGGAAAAATGCATGCACATGCCTTGACCCCTAATTAAAATTGACCATTGCCTGAGGCACTTCTGGTCTAATTAAAAGACCTGTGCAAGTCAGTTCAAGAGTTTTGCTGAAGAACACAACATGCTGGTTGCATTCACAAACATTTTGGTTCCAAATCAGATATTCCATTACCAGAAGCATGTACATGTAACAACATGCACTTGCTAAAAAACATAAACGAATTTTGTTTCAAGAGCTTGTATTAAAAAATGTACAAGGTATCAATAAACATTAATTTTCCAAGTTCATTACATTTTTAGGGACTACCGGTAAATCGTTCTGATAATTACTTTTACACTGCAAAAACGAAAACCATGAACATTTCATGCTAGCAGCATCTTCCTAATAGTAAGTTGTCTTTAATTCTAAATTCCAAGGTCTATAATAAAACTTTCAAACTCCATCTTCTCTCCTCTCACCTGTTGAAGATTTCATTTCTGAACTACTCATAAGAGGCACTCCAGGTGTCTGTCCTGTAGCCTGAACCACCTGAGTTGGGTTGAAATGCTCCACTTTTGAGCCTTTGCAGAATTCACAAAAACTGCTGTCTTTGGGGTTGTGGGTGTGTTGGGTCTGGCAAGCTATTGTTCTTAGGAGGCGGTGGCCTTTTTTTTGTGGCACCAAGTCAGCTTGGGATTCAGTCAAATTGACATTACTTGTCCTTGCTTTTGAACTATTGGCTAGACTTGTGTTTGTCACACTGGTGACACATGTGTTTGCTGTTGATTTGATGGCTGTGCGTGTGTCTGTCAAACTGCTAACAGTTGTGCTTGCTACTGAACCAACGACGACCTGTGTCAATGTCATTCTGGCAAAATTTGAGCTTGCTATGGTTGATGCGTTGACCTGAAAACAGACAATGCAATTTCTTTAATAAAATAATTATGTCCAGTTAAGAATCATTAACACTTTCAAGAAAGAAAGATCTTATAACAGCAGCGAACTGATGAAACTGTTAACAATAATGAAGTCACAGGAATGATGATAATAGCAGTGCTGGTGAAGATGATCGTTATGATGATGATTGCAACGATCATGATGGAATAGGTAATGATGATGGTGATGATGGTAGTAGTGATGGTGATGACAATAAAATTGTTTTAACTAATGATACATAAATCAATAACTGTATTTACAAAAACAAAAACTGATAAGTTAGAAGTAAGATGATGATGACAGTGGTGGTTATGATAATGGTGGTGATTAAAGTGGTGATGATGAAGATGATGGTAGTGGTGGTGATCACGATGATGGACCTGATGATGATGATAGAGAAGATGATGAGCAGTAACGGTGGAAATGGTGGTGGTGATGGTGGAGGTGGTGATGGGATGATGATGATGGTAGAGATGATGTGATGGTGGATATGATGTAACAGTGATTATGATGGTGGTTGTGATGATGATGATGATAGACATGATGATGGTGTTGATGATGATGGTCATGACGATAATGGACATGATGATAATGGACATGATGATAATGGACATGATGATAATGGACATGATGATAATGGACATGATGACGATGGCCATGATGATGATGATGGTGATGATTAGCAATGATTGGACAATGGCAGTGGTGATGGTGATGGTAGAGATGATATGATAGTGGATATGATGTAATGGTGAATATGATGATGGTGGTTGTAATGATGATGTGATGATAGTGGTGATGACAATGGTAGTGATGATGATGATGGTGGTAGCAATGATGACTTGATGATGATGGTAGAGATGTGATGGTGGAGACAATGTGATGGTGATTATGATGATGGTGGTAGTGAGGGTGATGATGGTTGTGCTGATGATGGTGATGATAGTTATGATGATGGAAGTGATGATGCTGTCGGTGGTGGTAAAGGTGATGGTGATAGTGATGGTGATAACGGTGGTAGTGTAGGTGGTGATGCTGATTATGATGAAGGAAGTAATGATAATGGTGGTTGTATGCTGATTATGATGATGGTTATGGTGATGTCCGATGACGATTGATATGATGATGATGGTGGAGGCAGTGATGATGGTGGTGTATTGATGATGGTGATGGTGATGTTTAGGATGGTGATGATGGTGACTATGATGATAATGATGATGCTGATGGTGGTGATGATGATGGTGGTGGTGACGATGACAATGGTGGTAACAATGTGATGGTGATGATGGTGTTGGTGGTTGTCTGATTATGATGATGGTTATAGTAACATCAGATGTGGAAGTGGTGATGATCATGGTGATGGTGGTGATGATGAAGATGGTGATGATATCAGGTTTTAACTGGTTTGAGCTCTCTGGTTAATTCTTTCATGCACATTTGAAAATACATGAAATCTTGTACACTTGTCAGTGTTAAGCAGGTGTGGCTGATGGGGCAGATGTGGGGCATTTGAACTTTTTGTAGAACTTTTGTTCAAATCCCCAACCTTGGGCAAAGTAAATTTATACTAGTAGGTACACTACAAATATTGGCCAAAAGTGGTCAAATACCCACAACATTCCAACTGGTATGTGTGAGGAAATACCCCACATCTGCCCCTCCTCCACGATCTCTGACTAACAAAGATAGGTGCATTTAAAATTATACATATAAATTAAATAATTTCTCACTGACTCTTAACCCATGTGATAAGATTTTGGTTGTTTATAACACAATATACAGTTATCTTGGTGCAAAACTCAAAACAAAACAAGGTTTGTTGTTACAGAAGCCAACTTGGAGTTAAATCTCAGGTGAATATACATGCAAATTTATTAAAAGGGTGACTTTTTCAACAAAGAAACACTTCTGTGACTGAAAAAAATGTTCTTCTGAGCAACTGTAACTACATAAAAAGACAAAGGATTTACCTGTGGTTTGCTTGTTGTTGTATTCATTGCTTTCTCACAAGGTGAATTTTTGGTAGATATCGCATTAGGTCGAAAGGATGAATTGTAAGGATGAGCTTCTCTGTAATTAAGTTTCTGGCGTTTACGCAGTTGACGAGGCTGACAAAACTCTGATGAAAAATAATTCCTTTTTCTGTAAGGTCTCTTTGTTCTAATCTCTTCTTTGGTTGATCTCCCCAAAGTTTTGTTAACAGTTTTCAAGTCACATTCATCAACATCACTGGAAGCTGAAACCTTCCTGCCTTTGTAGGGTCGTTTTCTCCTCTTGGCAAAAATTAATGAATCGCTTTTGTCATTTTGCTTGTGGACATTACTGATGATTCTTTCACTGTCAGGTTGTTTCATCCAGAAATTGTTGTCTGCCTCATCCAATTCAGAGTTGTCTCCAATAGCTGTTTGCTTGGAAATATAAGGTCTCTTTGTCCCAACCTTGATAGCTGCATGATCAGCCATCTCATCTAAGTTCTCCACTACACTCAGTTTACGCTTGTAAGATCTCTTAACAGCAGCACCCATTCTCCTTTTTCCAATCTTTTTCTTGTTACTCATGAGATTCTTTTCCTTTGAGTTTAAAAAATAATTAGAACCTTGTTTGTCAATTTTAATCTTGTCTTTACAATAAGGCCAAATAAAAAAAATTAGTTGGTTAGCATCCCCGCCCGACCAATGAAAAAGCCCCTGACTATGATTTTTTTTAATTTTTTATTTTCATACACTTCTTTTAAAATTATCCCAAGTTTTATATAAAATACCCAAAACAGTGTTAGCTTTGTAATTTATCACAATTTCGGACCCCATCTAAAGCGTTTAGTGGAATAAATTTTAAGGTTCCTCTGATTCCCTTTCAAAAGTTCACGTGCGCACCAATTTGAATTGCAACTCACAGATCGAGTTTGCTTTTTACTCGGCTGGATATGAACGCATTTGTATCCATTGTGGGGCCGAGGAGGGTTTGACAGAGAACGAGGGCTTCTACCCTCAATGCAATCTTTGTGTTGAAAAACAGTGGATTGCAAAGCGGGGCAAGAAGGCCCAGTGAGATAAAACTTTGGACAGAAAATGAGAGGATTTGCTCAATCAACCACTTTGATTATGTTAGTTCTCTGACTTTTACCAGCTCTGTTCATTTGTCTCGGTTTTCAGAGCTCTTCAGTTGGAGACCTTCTAAACTTTTCAATAGAGCACATGTCCATTTGCTTCATCGACTCTTTAATTTAATACAAGTTGTTTGTTGACTATCGTCTTTATTTTGCATCAGTTTGAAGTGGTGGACATTTTATAAACGAATTGGTTTAGCAACTTGGATTATCGTTGGAGGGAGGTGTCCGTTACATGTCATGTCCTTGTCTTTTAAAACAGCCATTTCCTTTACAAATTCAGATAAAACGACTAGCTATGAAATTCGACCCCACCCCATTAATGCGGCCAAATTCTTATGGCCCGTTGGTGGCCGTATTAACGGGGTTCCACTGTATTGACAAAAGCTGTAGAAAAAAGAACTGAAAACCTTTTTGGGAAAGTAAAAACAAAATATAGAAAACTTTTGTAAATTATGTGTCACAAATGCTGCACGATTTTAACCAGAATGATTTCAATTCAAAGAAGGGTAGTTAAAAACTTTAACTTTCGTCGAGCTTTTGATTTCCATCTATTCATACAGGGAGCTCTCTTGCCTATAGTGAATCAGTTACACTGGGAGAAGCCCTGCAAAAAAGTTAGATACAAAAGAAAAGGACTACGACTAAGTATTGCTGATATTATGCGCCTATCAATGTTTAGCCTGGGGGGAGGCCGGGCATAGGTGGGGCATTTGAACTCGGACAAGAACTTCTGTTCAAATTCCTCACCCCTGGGAAAACGCTAACGATCAAATAGGTGACTTATTCGCTGTAAAAAGTTGTCAAAAATCTATTAAAACGGTCAAATATCCCCACCACGGGCAGTTAAGTGCTGTCAAATCCCACACATAGGCCCGGTCTCCCCCCTCCGGCTTAACATTGATAGCAGCATTAAATAGGTTAAGATGTAATAAAGTTTTATTAAGGGATTAAAACTATGGTTATAACTGGCTAGACAGATACGTTTTAAATCGTGAGGCATCCTTGGAAAGTCTAATGACCTCACTAAGTACGTTTCAGTTCTTGATAGCTTGGAAAGCTAGTCTTTGTTTGGCCCATGTAACAGGCGGCGAGGTACTAACAATTTTCATGTCCATGCATGTCCTTCAGGTGCCATCAAGAAAGCCAATCTTTTTCGTTAATTACAAAAACCGAATCATATAAAAGCCAATTCTTAAGGGGGTGGGGGGATGGGGGTCACCTTTTATCAAAGTTCCCACATAATTACGTACTAATTTGCCGATATCTAGGTTTTAATTTGAAGAATCAAATCAGTTTGAAACGTAGGGACCTATAGTACCGTAGATGATAAAGACTCACAAATATTTTGAAAATTTTTCAAGACAAAAGAGAGAAAAAAATACGGTGGGAGAAGTTGTTGGTTTTTGAAGATATTTTAGGGTTATTTTTTGGGATTTTAAGTAAGTTTAAAATTAAACTTTGGCGTTAATATTTAACGGACCAACGCCAGCTTGTACGCTATCCGTGGGGTGGCATTTGGTCGCTTAGGAACAGTAATTGCTGCGTTCTAAAACAATTTTTTATTTAAATCTCCTTCCAATCCTTTATCACCAGCACAAGTAAGGGTTAAGTTACCCCTTAACGACAAGCATCGATTGAAACACATTTTTTAAAAAAATTCTAGGTCTTTAGTTTATAAATCTCGGTTCCAATTATCACTGAAATTATTGTTTTCGTATGTTTGACTGGTTTTTAAACCTATAACCAACTTTTCTGGACAATGCTGGACAAGATTTTCACTGAAAAATATATAGTAGACACTCTCCGCAGTTCCGGTAGCTTCCAACCCGCTTTTCTTTTCATTTCTTTTCTTTTCTTGTATGCTAAATTTAGCGAAAACGAAAGGCTAAAATGTTGCGACAGACCTCGTCGGCGCCCTTGTCCGCGCCCAAGTTTCTATTTTGAACAAGTAACGCTATTATCCTTTACAAAAGCCAATTTTTTACTGAGACAAACTTGGTCATGACGTCGTACAAAAAGGCAGAAATTGAGGGGTAGAACACAGGGGTGCTTGGCCGTCCTCGCCCTCATCAGTTTTCGTTCTGAGGGAGGGAAGAAGAGGAGTTGTTTTCGAAATGATTTTACAACCACAAAATAAAACTATCGATAAAAACGCGCTTTCTCATATAAATAATTACAGGTTATTTTTTTATCAACTTGGCTTACATGTTCAAGAAGTCTTAGTTAACTTACAATTAACCATATGACTGACCGATCACGGAGCCCTTCTTTACCATATGACTGACCGATCACGGAACCCTTCTTAACCATATGACTGACCGATCACGGAACCCTTCTGAACCATATGACTGACCGACATGGAACCCTTCTCTAAGAGTATTACTTACAAAATTGAAGCAATACGACATCGTAATATATTCATAGACTACCAGTTGTGAAATGAATAAATATTAAATTGAGGTGATGTGTTTCCAAAATACAAGTTTTGTGTTCCTTCGATTTTGTTTGTGCAATTTTTAAAACGAAATTAACCCTCTCTCAGGAGGGGGAGAGGGATGTGCCATTTTTTCATCATGGTAAATGTTGTTATTCGTTCAAGTTACCTATCTTTTGACCACCTACCCATGTATCTATGAAAAAAAATCGTCATGGAAAACGTTAGGGGTGGATAAAGCCCCCCTCCCTCCCCTCCCTCCTAAAAGGAAGAAAAACAAATGTTTTCCCAATTTTTGATTTTGTCGTATTGTGCTTTTGTCACAGTGTTGCATATGTTTTCAAAATACCTTGAACATAGAGTAGATTTGGTCAGTTGTTCTATTTCCAAACTTTTACTCAACTAACTATTTATTCATGTTTCCATATAAAACCTCTCCAGATCAGCGAAAGCCTATGAAAAATCGATATTAATTACACTCTCAAGTTAAAAGCCTGGTACAAATACTTTATACAATACCTAAGACGCTTTTAGTAATAGTTTTGGGTAGTTTAGAATTATGAAATGTTCGTGATAGCGGTTTAACTTTTCTTACTTTTGTAGCAAAAGAGGCCCAAGGCCACAATATAATTTATAATATTATGCAAATTTAATTATTAGCAATTACATTTGAATAAAGTATCGACTATTGTTTATCCAACTTCAGTCCGTGGAGTACAGAAAACCCATATTTAGGCCTGGAACGAGTACAAATATCCTGCGATACTTGTACTGTAGAGGTTATTTTGTATAGTAGCAAACCAGTTGAACACGTACGTTTTTGTGAAATTTTCCATTAGAAAAGAAAAGTTGGGTAATAAATCTCTTATTAGACAGTTTAGTAAGTAGTATGGCTGGATATTTTTACTCGTCCTTTGCATTTTGATTCACCCTTTGGGCTCGTCAAAATACTGCAAGACTCGTAACATAATCCAGCCACACTACAACTACATACTAAACTGTCTAATAAAACATATTTAGTTATCTCTAAGCGAGCTATAAGCATGCAAAGTTTCAAGTCAATCGATAATTTATTAGCTGATTTAAGAAGGGCAGGTTGATACAACCCTCCTGAGAGGAAAGGGGTGCAAAATACCACCTGAGGAGTGAACGGAGGTGATGACTTGTATAAAAAAAGTAAACACTTTTCGCCAGTTTATCAGTATGTAGATTCTCCTTACATTATCCACACAAAATAAGTTGTTTGGTAATAAGAATAAATCAATTGATCATATACAGCAATTTATCAAAGATAAAAAATAAAATTCTCCTAACCTGTTTACAGCGAAACTATAGGGACAGTTTAGAAGAGTTCAGCAATATACGTAATATATGGCGTGTTTTGGGTTGAGAGGGTTAATATTATAACAACTTTTTAAGGTACAGTCTGGAGTGGACCAAAACATCAGATTTTAGATTCTAACTAATATAGGTAGCCTTTGGAAAGATCTTAAAACCGCTTTTTAGGAAATATCAAACTGTTCTCGAGATATTGCGAATGAAAGATTTCACCGAAGTAACTTTACACCCAACTACTCTTTCTTCGAAACATTTTTCCGCACGATTTAGGACAGCACAAAAGGCCAAAACTCAATCGATTTTTTTCCTATCGCCATAAAATTTGGCACAGCGATAGTATAATAGGTAAACATCAGAAACGTGTCAGGAAAATTGGAAATTCGAGTTTAGTTTTTTACTTATGGGCTTAGTTCTCCACTAATCTTCTTGGAAATTTAACATTTTCTTGAATCAGTTCTAAAATACGGATGACGTACGCTACCAAAAATCCCTGACACGTTATTAGTATTCAAACTGTGCTGAATTTAGAATGATAACAAATGATGTCAAAAGTTAAAAACTGAGATACTCGGCGCTTCATGAAGGGAAAACGCTCGATCGCAAACAGCGCGCTGGTTCTCGCTTACAAAGGCGACTTTAAAAAAATAGCGTACTTCATCATTTAGACAATTTTATAAGCTTAACCGGCTCATATTAACCGAGCTGCAAACTGAAAACACCGCTCAAGGTGTACCTTAATGACCTTAAACACCGCTCAAGGTGTACCTTAATGACCTTAAACACCGCTCAAGGTGTACCTTAATGACCTACGCGCGCGCATGAGCAGAGAGTTTCCGCTTGCACGGTATTATTGTCGTTTATAGAAAAAATGCCATATAATTAAAAGCCTATTAACCTCGAACGTTCGGTCTTTACGGGAAATATCAAACTTCGGCCTTGATGCATTGACCTCGCTATCGCTCGGTCAATACTGAGCAAGGCCTCAGTTTGATATTTCCCGTACAGACCTCACTCTTGGTTAATAAGTAGTTAGTCTTTCTTTGTGTAATCGCTTCTTAGCCTTTTTCTAAGCCTTTCTGATTTTGCATACTCAGCTATTTTTGCTGTCAACTGTTTCCGCTCTTTGATTTTTCTCCAGCTGTCGGGGCTGCTCCAGTTCTTGTTCTTCTTTGATTTGTCACCTAACACAGTTTTCGCGGTTTCACAGTATGTGCTTTTGATCTTTTCCCACTTCTTCTCTACTTCGTCTGCATCAGCCGATGCGTCTTCACTGGTGTAACCGTGATTGTCATTCTCAAGCTAAGAGTGGATCAAGGGGAGGGGTCGACAGACCCTTTCACCCGTCGGAAATTTTGGAAACATTTTATAAAATAGTCTTTTGGAGCACAGA
>JAOEHT020068819.1:0-13591 GCA_025448195.2 Parazoanthus atlanticus | reverse complement strand
GTTTTCAAATTAATTTTTTACACTCACAGAATCGAGTTTTAGGTTTGCAAGTTTTACTGGAAAATTGCTGTCCATTTTGGTGAGCCGGAGCATCAAATGCCTGTTTGTAACTTTTAAAATGAAGTCAAGGAAATGAAGTCGCTCACTGTGCATGTTCGGATTGTTTACATGTTAAAATTGCTAGAATTTCAGTCGATGGTCTGCAACTTGCCTCGCTTCGCCGAGTTTCAAAATAGAGTTTTGCTAGTTTATTGCGATTCATCCGGTTCTTCCGTGTTTATATTAAAAAAATATAATATTTCACTTTGATTACCGCATGTAAATCGCTACACAATGACTATTGGAACTGACATTTTGTTCATTCGCCTCGTGACTTGTCAGTTGCGGTCAAAGTTCAGTGACGTGACCGAATTTATGGCTGCATGCTGCGGCTGCACGATTTTAATTTTTTAAAATTTTCGGTTCAGGATTTTAATTTTAATTTTCGGTTCAGGATTTCATTTGAATTTTCGGTTCAGGATTTTCAAGAGTGAAGCTGTGCTCGTTTAGATTCGAAAACTGAGGATTCGTTTCGAACACACTGCTGCATTCAAAACAAACACGGATCGGTGAAAATGCAAGCTACCTGCAGATGCAGAGCTTCGTTTGTTTGAAACGCGTGCAAACAAGTTCAACAAAAACGCGTTGGAATAAAAAACGCGTTCAACCAAAAACGCAGGTGAACGAACCTAGCTATGAACACACACGCAGTTGAATGCGTTCTTGAACTAAGGTTCGTTTTTTCTTTTGTTTTAATTGCTCAAATGCGTTCGCGTTCAGGGTGCATTTATACAGGTTTTCGCATGGAGAGTCACAAATGTTGAAGGTAGTTCAATTAAATTTTGCGTAAATCTTCCGTTATTACTACTCTTCCATTGCTACTGCTGGCTGGATACAGCATCTCCAGAATCTTTAAATGGAACAATCTCCCAGAATTGATTTTATCTCCGTTTTTTTTCTTTCAGGTGATGATACATGTAGCATTTCCAAAAGAAATTTAATAGGGCAAAAACTACAGCTGCAACTCCTCTCATCTGTACGTGACTGTACATTTTCATTGTGCAATTCTTGATGTCTGTGGTTTCTCGGTCCATTATACCTTCATTTAAATTTTGACAGACCAATCCTTTTTTGGTCTGCACATGTGAACAGTGAAGTTTAGCAAGCTTTTCACACAAGATTTTGAACTTCAGCATCACACTAAACCGAAATAAAAAACTATTTTCTGCAACGAAAAAACATGCAAAGATTAATCCTTCGAGACTTTAGCAGAGAACAAATGTTCGTTTCGGGGCTGATGACTGAAAGTTCATAGAGCGATGCCCTCAAAATGGCTGAGTCTTGGAAAAATAATATAATTTAATATATTTATTTCTGTCGAATTCTTTTTTCTTTTACATTATGTTATAATTTTACAGCAACATTTTCTTTTACATAATTATAATATTTGGTGCATATAATGCTAGGGCTACTGATTGCAAACATATAACCAACTTGTGTAATCTCATTAGGTCAAGGGGTTGCGGTGACAAACCACCGGTTACACCTCCGAGGTCTTTATTCAGTGAGCTTCATCAGTATCTCCCACTTTTCATAAAATTTTTGGAGCTCTCCAGTCTTCTTAGCAATGTTGTGTTAAATTTCTCTGGCTAACAACAGGAGCTACATGTACATGTACATTTCCAAGAAGAAATGTGCTACCTCGCTGCAAGAAACGAGATGTTTTCGTACCAAACTATGTGTGTTGGAAAAAAACGAGACCTGCTTGTTCAAAATACATTCGCCTTTGTTTATGTCCACACCTTACTGCATTTGCGTTTGCAGTGTGTCTTACATGTACAAGTTCTTGCATGGCCAGTCACAGGGTCTTCATGTTTGTTCGATTCCAGATTAAGTCATAATTCACTCGCACAGCACGACGTGGTGGAAAACGGAACTGGAGGGGAAGATCTTACTTAATGTTCACAAAACTTCACACAAATATTTCTGATAACTATCTTCGTATCTTTCTGATAACTATCTTCGCTTTTGTGTAAATTACTTTATTAACATTCTTATCTTTTGAGCTGTGAAAAATAACATTCTTGTAAGTTCAATCTATACCCCCCTTGGTTTTTTGGACCTCAAATTTGTGCTGTTTGACCACTTGCTAAAAGCTATTGCACAACTGCTCCTTGATTGTAAACACATCTTTTGACACTAACAAGAAAGTCACGAAAGTTATCAACATTAATATTTTTGTTAACTTTTTGAAAATACACTGTAAATTGTCAAATTTTTGTTAAAAATAATTGTAAACTCACAATTTGCTGCTTTCTAGTTCTTTCATGGTATAGCCGATAAAATAACGTTTTCCAACTAATTCTAATAATACTTATACATCAAAATTAATGAAAATCTCAAAAGTCGAAAATCTATGATGATGGACAAAATCCACCAAATTTCAATTTATGCATTGTTACCATGGCAACAACAGCTGATTAACTGACCATTGTTTGAAGGAGAATTAATAAGTAGAACATGTACTAATTACATGTACATGCCAAAGGGAATGCACTAATTATTAAACGTTTGGAAAATCAGGAGAGAGAAGCAGGAGGGGCGAGGGCACAAAATGACCTCCTCAAGCATTAATGTTTGGCAAGATAGCCAAAGCTTTCTTGGGTTAGGGCAGACTTACATGTAGCAACTTCCACAGAAATGTTTTGCCTGTTTTTTTTAAACAGATTTGGGAGGAATAAGATGTGCCTGGTCAAAGGAAAGATGGTCATCTGATAAAACTACCAAAGAAAGGTAACTTAAAAGAATGAAAGAACCATTGAGGAATCATGTTGCTGTTAGTCTTCATCGAGTCAAAAGACTGCAGTAGACAGCAAATTAAAAGGCGAGCATCCTGGCTTCCGGAAAGACAGATCATACACAGACCTTATAGCTACACTTCGTATTGTTGAACAATCACTTGAATGGAATTCCCCCTATACATTTCATTCATAGATTTTCAAAAGGCCTTAAACGGTCATGACCGCAACATCTTGTGGAGTCTGATGAGACATTGACATTATGATGTCACTAATAAATTTATTTACATCATCCAAAAGATTTATCAAACGTCTACCTGCCAAGTCAAACATATAACAGTTAACACTGGAGCCAAGACAGGGCTGCCTCCTACAAACTTGACTATTCCTTTCAGCAGTGGATTTAACCTAGGGGTGCAGAGGACGTCCCAGTCGCAATTTGAAGAACTTTATTTTGCCAATGATATAGCCTTAGTGTCACACACATACCAGCAAATGCATCATAAACCTCTTGAATGGTGAAAATATCAGCCAAATCAGGACTATCAGTCAGTCAACAGAGACAAGACCAAAGTGATGCGCACCAACAACACCAAAGAGGACATAATCAAGCTAGAAGACAAAATTTTTGAAGATGTAGACCCATTTACCTTGGTGGGAAAAGTAAAAATTACAAAGGATGGAAGAGCGGACAAGGACATCCAAGCTTGAATTGGAAAGCAAGAACAGCATTTTTGACTCCAAAGCTAAATCCGGAATTTCAAAGCCATTTCGCACAATACCAAGATCCGCATCTTAAAACCAATTTACAGTCTGTGCTTCTTTTATGGGGCGGAAACATGGTGAACAACAAAGGCAAACGACACAACAAACTCCAGACTATCGTCAACAAATGTTTAGGAATTATTCTTGGGATACACTGGCCAGAAAAAATCAGAAACAAGGATGTATGTTGATCCTATATTACTGTCTCATTCAAAGCAAAGGTTGTACAAGTTTTCTGAGTTCTATGAGCAAGTGAATCCAGTGACAAGCTGACGAACATTTTGAGCTATGTCGATGAGCCTTTCATAACTAATTTTCTGCATTCTTTTGTTACACTTGTCCATATTTACTTCTGTTGTCTGCAGAATCTTGCTGTTCTTCAGTTTGGTCATCTCTTTCTCAGAAATTTGTTGTAAAATAATTCCATTTTGAAACTCACTCCTGCATTTTTCTGTGAGTTGCATTCAGCTGAGGGCTGTTTTGATTAGTTAAGAACAGACCTGTCCAGATTATCAACAATCTGGACAGCTAATATATTGCAGGGTAATACAGTATGTCTGGCCTTCCAAATCAAAAGCTAATTGGACAATTAAGAAATAATTTACCCAGATTGCTTGTACATGTAAGGGAGTTTCAGCCAACAATATAATTACCTTAGTGGTAAAGGTCAACAATCCGCACCGTGACTTACTCCAGATAATATATCGGCTGACACTTCACCGACACTTCCAAATTTCGCTCGTTTGACTGATGTATACATAATTATAATCAAACAGCCAGGTCGCGTACAGTCTGACCTTGCAAAGGAACTCTCGATTAATGTTTGTATACTGCTAACGGCACTCCTTCCTTTTGCAGAAAAGTAACCAATTTGACAATTTTTAAATATATTGGATATATGGAAACAGAAAAGATTTTTTTAATGTCTAAAATTCTAGGTTGATCGGCGCTTCTACTTGGTTTCTGTCAACAAAAAATTAATATACGCTCACAGCGATTTTAGATGGACCACCCAGGATGTGTTTATTTCCAGACAGGACAGCGATGATATGTTAATTGAACAAAAACATTTTCACACGTCTTGGGCAATATTGATACGTGCTTTCGTTTCTTGCAAAAATAGCTCTTGGTTCTCCGGGGCAAAATACAATTACTATCATAGTTTTAGTGAAAGAAAATTTAGGAAAATTTTGACCTTCAGCCATTTGTACTTTCGGAGTTCAGCGTAATTTTATTTTTGATCAAAAACGGTCAATTCAGATAAAACCGATCAAATGCAGCAAAATATTTTGCGGCTTTAAGTTTTGTACTTTCAGTTAGCACCAGCGCCGAAATCGAGATTTTGTCTCTACAAACCAACGGAGATAATTCATGCATCTCTCTATTTACATGAAAAACTTTAAAACAGATATTTCACGGAATAGAGCAACATGGTATTTTTTATTTTTTGCAAAATATAAATTCAATTGAATGTATGTCTCTTAAGTTTCAGTTCCGTTACTTGAACTGTCGTGAATTACTTCGTCGACACTTCGCCGACACCCCACCGACAGTCGGCCGACACTTCACCAACAAAACTGTCGGCCGACAGACGTCCGACAGGGTATCTGGAGTACATTACGGTGCAGATTCTTGACCTTTACCTTTACTAATTAGTATATAAATTATAATTGCATAGTTAATTGTTTGATTTAGAATAAACATGCACAAAGTTTTCAAAGAATAAGACCGCACGAGTCTGAAAGGCGAGTGCAGTTTGCATTCTTTGAAAATTTCACAAGTGCTTATTTATTCAAAATCACACAACGAACTATGCGACACCCTGTTAATCACAAAGTTCTAAATATTTCTCTAAAAGTCAACTCTTTTCCTCTTTGAACCAACTGCTTGTTTTGTTTGCCCACCCTGCTTTCGAACAATTTCTAACTTTTCCTTCCAGAACTTGTTTGTAAGACTTCAGGGCACTGGTGTCTTGGACAGTGGGATAATTGGTAGCCTTTGGACGATAAAGATCGATCTATAGCTATTAAGTAGTTGATCACCATTGTTCAATACATTATCAGGCTCGTACTAACCTCTTTCTTCGTTCGCACTTCGGCACGAAAACTACAAGTACTGCAAATTGCATAGTTATTAATTTTAGGTTCATACACTACTGGAGTCTCACTGTACTTCATGACTTCCATGAATTGTACTAGTTTGTGGTGCTGTGCTTGGTGTTTTAATCCTTTTTTTTTAAAGTTTCAATCTGCCATTGCAAACAGAGCCATATTTCGTCAAGTTTGGGTACAACTAACTTGGACGTGAAGAGAGGTTGAGAACATGCAAATTATTTTTTGCGCCAGTACCTCAACTCAAGCTTGCATGCATGTACGTTTCCTGCAATTATTGGTCTGTTCAGAAAATTAATTGCACAATGTGAAGATTTAGCTGATATCTGCACTCTGCTTGCAAAAAAGGAACCGCTTGGAATCTTTACATCTAAGTAATTATACAATCATGTAATTGCATAGTTTCTGTACATGTACATGTACACCAGTGGAGACAAAAACCATCATTAATTTTTAGAATTTGGATTTAGGTCAATAAGTTTGCTCAAATGTATAATTATATTTGTCAATAGTAAATTAAAACAAAAACTGACCAAGTGAGATCTAATAATCATGCATACCTCTGAATGTCCATTTTGGCTTAGACTGAAGCTCTGATTCCACGTGTCTCTCTCATAAACCTGAGGTACAAAATATTTTTTACAGATTACGAAGCCAATACTTCTCTGAGAACTCTAACCCTAGAAAGCTCTGTTTTTTTGGACCTCCAATTTGTGCCATTTGACCAATTGCCAAAAGCTTTTGCACAACTGTTCCTTGATTGTATATACATCTTTTGGCACTAATTAGATGATGTAATCATTAATGATGTCATCACGGTAAGTAACAAAAGTTTTAAAATTTTTGTTAACTTTTTGATATTCGTCAATTTTTTGTTAAAAATGATTGACTTGCAATTTGTTGGTTTTTATGAAAACATTTTCTTACTATTTCCAATAATATATTCAAAATTAAACAAAATCAAGAAGGTCAAAAATCCAAGATGGCAGCCGAAAATCCAAGATGGTGGCCATTTTGAATTTTTGCATTTGTTACCATGGCAACATCAGCCAAATAGTCGACCATTTTTTCGTATGAAAGTTAATTGGTAGGTCATGTACTAATTGCATGACAAAACGCATGAGCTAGTTCTTAACTTTTTGGAAAATCATGGGGGTGGGGGGTCAAGATGACACCCCCTCAAGCATTCGTGTTCGGCAAAGTAGCTTAAGCTTTCTGGGGTTAAATTACAACATTTAATAATTAAAATCCACATAATAAATACCTTATTAAACAGTTTCCTGTTTTATATCGAGATTATTTTATTTTTACTCATCAGTTGTCTTTGCTCGCCTTAAGGCTCACAAAAATTCAATATGACCTGACTGGTAAAAACAAATCCCCGTATAAAGCAGAAAACCGTTTATTGCTATTAAAGCCCATCGAAATTGAATGTCTGCATAACCTGAAATGGGGTTAGTCTAAAACAACTTTGCATGACATATTTAGGTCTGCATTTATAACTGGTTTATATTATTTTAAAAGAAACAATATCATGCTTCATTAGAAAAACAACACAATGATTTGAGAACTAGAGACTGAGATAAATTTCCGAAGTTGCTCACTTTCCTTCGCAGAAGGACCCTCTCTTGGAAAACACATCTTCCCAATATTACTACACCAAGGAACCAATCTCGAACCGTTTGAACATTAACAAAACTTTGCGACATTTGAATATTCATTTTGAACATGCAAATAAAATTATTTAATTCAAACTACACTGTATCAATTCAAACATGCAAACATCAAATCAAACATCCAAATATAACATTTGAACATGCATCTCAAACATACAATTCGAACCTTTAATCATTTAGTTCAATCATTCAAACAATTTACTTATATTAAGGTAAAAAAATTACAAAAAACCAATTGAATGTAATCACTCTGCCCAAAGCTTACATGTAGTGGAGTCAGATACATGCAGCTCCCTAATGTTCTGGTGGGTTGAATCATTTTATTTTGTACTTACTCTAATTTCTTTTTCCACTGGAACTGCAATATACTACAAAAAAAGAAGTTACAGTAATTTAACATGATTGTTCTTAATTAGTGTGTACCTTTTCACAAATTGTTTTGGGATCCTTGGCTGAAAAGCATTTTTGCTCTCAAATTATTCTTTAATTTACTACTGCCTTAATTAGTCCGTAACCGATTCTGTTCACAGAGCTACAATGCAGTGCCAAGCAATTCAGTTGACTATTTCTTGAGTTTGAATTTCTCGTGCTTGCCATCTTCAAATGCAACGTTAAATGGTTGCAGTACCAGGCCCTCTCTCATTCACTAGCATTGTACATGTATTCTCCAAGAGTAGAGCCTGGCATTGCATCCAACTTATGTCACATTAATTTTCAAGATGGTAGCATCACAGGTAGCCCAGACTCTTCCGCCATCTTGGCTAGCTTATAAGAGTTTGCCAAAATCCGATTGCGATCGAATTCCACAAAACAAAGATATTAAACAAATTTCGTTGTACAGTACGTACATGTTTACTGTGTATATCACTGTCCCCTTCTGAGTTTTGGGTCCAATTCACCTATATTTCTAGAGATTTTCAATTTTGAATTTTCTCCTGTAATAACAAAGAAGATAGCACACTATTTTCGAGTCAAGTCAGTTCCATGTTCTGTGGTTTCTTTGTGTTCCTTAATTGATACAGAATTGAAAGCCAAAACATGTTTTTCCAAGGACTATAATTCTACAAATCAAACCCATAGCTGCTCCCCTCATTTGCTTGTTATGTTATGTCACAGAAGCACTTGGAACTTTATAATTAGCAAACTTGAGAAGTGTGGAGAACAACAATTCTCTCGTGTACTAACAAATTCCACAGTGCTTGTACATGTAGGTTTGTTTTCTATTTCGATAATTATAATATAAGACAGGAACACGATTTTTGTGCTATTTATACATTCAAGAAGTTTGTGCTTTACAATACAATACAAATCAATACAATTTAACTTTTATTCAGTACCAGTGTTGCAATAATAAATAGAAAATGAAGACATAATAACAGATATTGAGGTACTCAGTTGACTGTAGTAACCTGGGGTTAGTCTAGACAGTTATAGCTGATTATATAGATTACATCATTTTTAGGTCAAAAGAAGGAGAAAGGAAGCAAACAACAAATTAATATGCAAAAAAAGTACAGAAGTCAACATAAAGTAGATGAGTTGTTTACAGTTCATAATATGTATGGACTGACAACATTTTTGGGCTATGGGAGAGGTATGGCACTTGAGTTTTTAGGGGATTTTCATATCGTCAGATCTATGGAAGTGTAGAACTAAGTATGGACCGATAGCATTTTTTTGGGCTATGGGAGAGGTACATGTACATCAGGGGACTTTCATATTGTCAGATCTATGGAAGTGTAGAGCTACATGTAAGTAAGGACTGACAGCATTTTTTGGGCTGTGGGGGAGGTACATGTATTGAATGGATAAGAAGTGGCAAGTATGGTTTGGAAACTCTGAAGAAAGTACAACTCTGAAAAAGTCCAGATGTCAAGGACAGGGCTGGCCATGGACATCACTCGACAGTTCACGAGATGGCCAATCGATTCAAGCTTGATTATTATTGTTGACCTCGGTCATCCAAGAAGCTTTTTAAAAGTTTTGTCAACACCTAGCAATGTCATTTCTTTCTCAGAAGTTTTCAAACCTGCAGACGGCAAAACTTCATTCATCTGTTTAAATAATAATCTACGGAAAAAATACAAAATATTATATGAACAACCTATTTAACCTCACACACAATTAATTTTGTACCCGTTTTTTATATTTGGAAAGAACATAATTTATTGCTGATCTTAGGCTTTTATGCAGGGCAGTTGGAAGCAGATAAATATTTTTGTGATGAAAGAACTCGCGGAATTGTCAGGAGTGGTAAAATATAATAATTATATACTTGTCACATCACTCAATCTTGACACATGCAGGTGTGACCACAAGATACAATTAGTACAAATGATTCTGTTGTTGTCTGGCTACCAGTAAACAATGGTTAATTTGTGTTTTGTTTTTTGAAGTATCCGGCCTCAGACCCATGGCAATTGACATTTCTAAATTATATTGTTCTGGGTCAACCTTATTACTGTGTACTATAGTTTATCCTATAATAAAGCAATTTCCCTGCAGAACCAGAAGAGATGGGTCAAGTTCTCTGGGTAGATTTTACAAAAGCTGCATTTTTCACTACATGTATTTTCTGAAGAAAGACATTTGTTGCTATTCTTCTATGAAGAAATCTAGTAAATAAATCTTGTATTCTTGGTACATTGAAAAGCCAATTGATATGTTTCATTCCATTTCAGTTTGTTACTGTCGGAGATTTTGCAATCCCTCTGCCATTTTTCTTGGCTGTTTATGGGTTTGGTATTTGCTTTAATTGAGTAATATCAATTTCTTGTAAACTATTCTACTCGGTTTTTTGATTTCCAAAACTTTGAGAAAAAGTTCTCGTGTCTATCTAATGTGGTAGCAGATTCACCCTCCAGTTTGGTTTTTTTCTCAATAGCCCTAAGAGCAGAAATCAGTCCATAAAAGGCTAGTGGGTAGGCTTTGATTTCATATTTTCTCCGAAACTCAGCTAGGGGGAAAAAATTCATTTTCTTTCATCTGATGTTCTACTTTGATAACCCCTTTTGAAAACCATTTTTCATAAAATATGGGCTTGTTTCCAATTCTTATTAATGAGTTATACCATAAACTTTGGGACTTATATTGTTCTGTGGTATTAATACTGTCTTCAAAATTAATTATTGCTGACCATACATGTATTTCTAGAATTTCCTTTAAAAAAGGGTCTGAAAAAGTGAATTGTTGTCATATAATTATCCTTCAGATTTAAATTAATTACTAGCAAAAATGGTTTTCCCTCCGTATTTTTGTAGTTCTAAGTCAAAGAAGATTTTCCATTTCCCATGTCTATAAGTGGTTTTTAGAGATTTATTGAAAGATTCTATATCCGTCATTTTTAATCCACCCTCAGGATAATCTTTTACTATGTTTCTTTTCACTTTGTCACTTTTACCGTTCCATAAGAAGTTGTAAAAAAATATTCCATTTAAGTTCTTTTAGGGCTTTCTCATTTGTTTGTATAGGGGAAAGTACATAAACAAGTTGTGATACTGCTATCGAATGGCAGCGATCCTTTTATTCTTAAGAAGGCCACCAAGGAATTAGCGAGTGCTCAAACTCGAGTGGAGAAATTAGAAGGTTTCCTCCGTTTTAAACGACCACCGAAGACCTTAAGAGTGAAAATCAACATCAAGAATGTAACTGAAATGGTCTCATTGACACAAAAAGCAGAGAAAGAAACGCTCTTATCCGCAATTAAATCTGCTAAATTAAAGGTGGTTGCAGCAAAGGAAAATTGGAACCAGTTGTTTTCAGGACAGAGTAATGAATTCAGAAACATCTGGCGGAACTCTCTGGAGAGCTTACTACGAAGCCATTGCGGCAGACTAAATGACGAGGTGGAAAAGGAGAAATCTGATTACTGTCAGTACAATGAAGAAATAGCCCCTAAACTCTATGTAAAAACAAACCGCCAAGCCCCAGAAACTGATGACTACTTTGTGGAAGATTATAGGAGATTGACAATAGAATTTGCCAATACTGTCATCCCAAAACGAATACAAGAACAAGTAAGTGAAAACAACCTGGTTGTTTCAGAGGCTGATAAGGATGGTGCAATTTTGATCCTTGACCCAAATCATGTGCATGAGGCGGTCACTAACAGATTGTCATCACAAGATTTTGAACAGTTAGGTTCTGCTGATCAGCTGGACCCAATTAGCTGCACGTTACGAGAGATTTGGGCTGATGGTGTCAAAAAGCATTTTGTTTCGGAAAAATGTAGAGAAGGGGTACTGGGCATAACTCCTTCGGGCAGAACTAGGGGGAACCAAGCATACTGTTCGTCACCTCCATATGCTTATCCCTTATTTAAACCAGAGGAACTAGTACCAGGTATCCGACCTCCAACCAGATTAGTGACCGCCCAGAAAAACGGGCCTACGAGCAGGAGCGACAAGTACCTTATGCACATGATACTACAAGAAGTACAGAACGAGTTTTGTACTGATCTTGTTAAAGATTCAACAGACGCTCTAATGAGACTCAATGGCTGGTCACCAACACCTGACTAAAAGCCATTTGCTTTAGACGTAGTAGCTTTGTATGACAGTAGACCCAAAGTTAGCTATAGAAGCACTTGACTGTGCTCTACGACAGTGCCGACCCCAATGGTCGGATGAATACATAAACTGGCTTAAGAAACTTGTTACTCACACTATCTGTAACAATAAGTTTATGTATCAGGGTAATTGATATGTGGCCAAGGGGGTATCCCCAAGGGAGGAGTCTTGTCACCATTGTTGGCCAACATCACGATGTCATATGTTCTTAGGAATGTTTTGCTTAGCAAGAAGGAGGATTTACAAGCTAACCCAGTGGGTCTTCAGGGCATTATGTGGTTCATAGATGATTTAGGTGGTAGGTGGGTGGGTCCTGTTGAGCCATTTCACAGATGGGTACAATATGGCTCAATAGTTGTACCAAAAAGTATGGGATCGAGTTTACCAGCAGAATTGGGAAGGAGGTGGAATTTCTTGGCATTCTTATTAGTTTTGATGCCTTGGGTAATCCCATCACAGATTTATTTATCAAACCCACTGATGCACGTAGGTACTTATCACTGGAATCGTGCCATCCTGGCCACACCTTCAATAGTGTTGTCCACTCACAAGGGCTACGTGTCAGGCGAATTGTCTCAGACAATGATAAGCTTAAGAACAGACTAGATGAGCTAGCCAGTGCGTTTGATATCAGTGGGTACAACAAAGGATCAGTGAATCCAATATTAAACAAATAATTATTCGTTTCTAAACTCTGGGTTTTATCATACAGAAGTAAGAAAGACCAGGATGCGGGAAACATCGTCCCCTGGGTCATTAAATACGGACCAGGAGCTAAAGAAACAAAAACGAATTTGTAGAATATGGATCAAAAATTTTAAACCATTCTAATGCATGGAGGGAATCAGTGGCCAAGGTCATGGTGTGCACATGTAGGGCTGCGAATCTCAGGGACTTGCTTTATAAACGTAAAGCCTTTGCAATGTCTGTACCCGGGATAGAAAAGGGTTCAGTTGCGCATGCGTGCGAGAGGAATATATGTTTGTCCTGTAGATTGATGAATCCCATCAATATTATCAAAAGTACTTCTAATGGCAACAGTTATACAATTCATTGCAATGCCAATTGTACATCTAGATGCTTAGTTTATCTAGCGGAATGTTGCCTTTGTGGTCAACAATACGTAGGAAATACCACCCAAATGTTGCGTGACCGTAATACAGGACACAGAAATAGCACAGAGTCAGCACTCAAATCCCACTTATCTCTACATAAGAGTAATTTTAATCAAACATTTAAATTCACAGCAAAATCACCTGATTAGACGGAAACATATATTTTTCAGTATAGTGCAGAGGGTTTGTATGATGGCGTCTATTTACTACCAGTACCAGACTGCTTTGCGAGTTTTCTTTCTTATTCAAGTTTTTGTTCCCTCATGAGGATAGTAGAACAACTGGCACTGCTTATCTTACAAATGAAAACTTGTGAGCAGGGCATCCTGGTTGTTGTAGTACATGATGCCATCATGTAAACCTCCCATTTGCAGGAGTTTAAGATAATTATGTCTAGAAGGGTCGAGAGGTGTGTGGAGGTGTCCAGACGTGTTTGAACATCTGCAGAGTTGTAAAGACACTCCTGAACACCTCTACATACATCTGGCCCAAACGCGTCCAGAGGTTACCAGAGGTGTC
>JAOEHT020068818.1:0-22124 GCA_025448195.2 Parazoanthus atlanticus | reverse complement strand
CGATCCGGTTGCAGGTAAAATGGCTGACGGGTGGCGGTTCCTTGCAATCCTTTGGTTTTGGGGAAAATAGAAGACAAGTGGACCTTCTAATACATGCTAGTGCATGCCCCCCCCTATGGAGGGGCATGCCCGCGCACAGGTGAGGAAACCCGGCTACCCCACCCCCAGGCTTCGCCGGGGGGCTGGGCCGGAGACGTATTAGGTATGAGGGCGGTATTAAAGACCCACCCTGCCGAAGATGCGCGACAATCAACCCGGAGTCACACTTTCACTGAAACAAGGGGAAGGCTCATTAAGTCCGTCGAGGACGAGGCAGCAGTAGAGAATATTGTGCAATGTACGGCAGTATGACACAGAGAGCACACGCCCTCTTGGCCTGTCCAACTAAGTGCCAGCAGACGCGGTTAGACTTAGGGGCCAAGCCTTTATGAGCAAAGGGGCGTAAAGGGTGTGTAGGCCGACTGCCCCACCCCCCCAAGGTGGTAAATGGAATTTTTCTGTAGCGGTAGAATGTGCGGATAGAAAATAGAACCCCAAAAGCAGAAGCAATTTACCGCGGGGCGGGAGGGGGGGGCCCCTTGGGGCGCCCCTCCGGGCTACGGGCTGAAACACGAGGGTGTGGGGAACAAACAGGATTAGAGACCCTGGTAGTCCACACTGTAAACGATGGAGAAAATGCGAATGCAGCCCCGAAAGGCAGCAATCTCCCGCCTGAGTAGTACGATCGCAAGATTAAAATTCAAAAAATTTGGCTGTTCACCGTTTCGATTAGAGGAGCGTGTAGTTTAATTCGATAAACCGCGAGATACCTTACCCAAACTTGAATCCTTGAGGATTCCAAGGAATCCTTATGGACCGGTATTGCATGGCCGTCGTCAGTTCGTGTATGAAACCTTAAACGGACCCAACCCGAGGATTAGCCGCGGATGAAGTCAGGTCTTATGGTCCCAATGTTTGGGGATAATATGCGCTACATTTTCTTATACAATGGGAAACCTGGGAGGTGAAACCCAAAAGTGAGAGTTCGGTAGGCTATTGGAAGATGGCCGAAAGTTGAATTTAATAGTAATCGGAAAGTATAGCGTTCCGGTGAAAATGGTCTAGGTGTTAGCACAAATCGCCCGTCACCTTAACTTAGGATGATGGTTCGGACGCCGCCGCGCCCCCACGGGCCCCGGCGGTTACGGGCCCCTACGAAGTTAAGCAAGTCGTAACATAGTGAGGGGAGGGGAACCTCCCCTTGGGGCCACCCCCAAGCCCCCCGCCCCCTAGCTGCCTTCGTGTTAACGAAGGCCTTTCAGAGAAGCTAGGCCAGAGGGCCAAAGGCCTTCGTGCCAACGGAGGGAAGGGGCGACGGTTGCATGCACATGAGTGAGCCTTTATTTCTAAGTACAATCACATTGGGCTTAATAATTTATAGTGTCAAGGGTTTGACCCTAAAAATCTCAATTCTAACGTTATTAATTACAAGCTGATGGAGTTTTTCTGAGGGGGCCGGCCTTTTTTTCCCCATTGAGCTTTTACAAGGTTGCAAGGCTTGACTTGCCTATCAAGGACTTGGCGGGATTTCTTTGGGGGGATACAACGGACTATTGACCATAAACAGTTGGGCGAAGGGGACTGAATTACTTGTTCTTGTCGGTGCCACCGCAGTTTTAATGATGCTCGACCCCCCTCTCCAAAGGGAGATGACTACTACAGGGGCTGCACCCGCGGGGGCCAACACCCCAATTTTAATCCTAATGGTGGCATTGGGGGGCGTCCTCTTGGTGTCGTCTAGTAACTGGCTTTCTGTCTATTTAGCTATTGAGCTGCCCACCCTCTCCTTATTTATACTAGCCGCCCAAAAGAGGGGGTCCGGCCATAGCGCCGAATCAGGCTTAAAATATTTTGTGCTGGGGGCGCTTTCCTCGGGGCTGTTCTTGTTTGGATGTGCCATGATGTGCGGATTGACGGGGGGGACCAGCGTGCCCTGTACCGATCTGGTACTAGGTCAGGCCCCCGGGGGTGCCATGCCCCCGATGGGAGGCCTACTGATCACAGTGGCGCTGTTGTTTAAGCTGTCGGCCGCCCCATTCCATATGTGGGCCCCCGACGTATATGACGGTGCGCCGACCACGACCACCGCTTTGTTGGCGATTGTGCCAAAGGTAGCCATATTTTCTATTTTAGTTTCAATTGGCCCGGCAATAAACATATTATTGATTGGTGCTATATTTTCAATGATCGTGGGCGCCATTGGGGCTTTAAACCAAACAAAAATCAAACGCCTAATAGCCTATAGTGGGATAGGACATATGGGGTTTATACTTTGGGGGATGGAGATTGGGTCTTTTGAAAGTATTCAAGCCAGCCTGGTATATATGATTTTATACGTGACAATGTCTATTAGCATTTTTGCTATAATATTGGCCCTGGGGGTGGTTAGGAATTTAATAGTGGAGTTTAGTGGCCTCTCCAGGAGAGAGCCGGCTTTGGCTATAACATTGGCCCTAACTCTCCTTTCGATTGCGGGTATCCCCCCCTTAGTTGGATTCTTAAGTAAATGGTTGGTGTTGTTGCCGGGGGTGGTTAATCAATATTATTTAGTCTCGGTTTTAGCCGTGGTCTGCTCGGTCATAGCTGGCGTTTATTATGTTAGAATAGTAAAAATTATCTACTTTCAAGCTGATTCTTCCCTTTTAATTGGCATAAAAACGCTTAGGGGGGAGAATAGAATAAATTTAAGAAAGGCTTTGCTAATTGGTGCTAGTTTATATGTGATTGGGTTCACAATTGCCTCCCCCAATTTACTGTTACAACTGGCCCATTGGGCCACAGTGGGGCTGTTCTAGATCCAAGCATTATTATAATGCTTGGATCATGATAATCAAGATTATCGAGCCGAAGGGGCGCCACCCCCGCCCGCCCCTCCGTTGGCACGAAGGCTATGCCTTCTGTGGTGGGCGGCGGTGGGGGGCCCCATGCCGGTCCCTTCGGAACCGCCACCCTTTGGGCGGGTGCCCGCCGTAGGGTGGACTAACGGCAAGTCGCCGGGCTCATGACCCGGTCATGCAGGTTCAACTCCTGCCCCTACAACATGACGAGAAAAGCGACCTATGGTCCGGGGGTCCTATGGACCCCCGCTCGACATTATCAATGTTGGAATGCAACGTCGGTTTGAGTAAAAAGAGTGACGAATGGAGAACTAGGGTGCACTAAAGAGGACGGAGCCCCCCGAAATGGCGGAGGAGAGACTTTGAAGCCCTAATGTCCTGCGCGGCAACGCAGCGGGGGGGCCAGGGGAGCGAAACATCCCAGTACCGGGCCCCCCACCCCCCTCCCCACCCCATAGTGGGTGTTTCGGGGGGGGGCACAGTAAAAATCAAACGAGATTCCGCAAGTGGCGGCGAGCGAAAGCGGACGGGCCCTTTCCCGTAGGACCCCCCGGCCCGGCCGGGGGGCGGGGGTCGCCCACCCAGGGGCGGGCGAGTAGTGATGGGAAGATGGGTGGCCACACATCCAAGGCTTAATAACTAGTGTCACACCGAAAGAGAGGAGTACTGTGAAGGAAAGTTGAAAGAGACTTGAAAAGACCTTGAAATGAGTCACTTAAAGCAGTTGTAACACAACGTACCTTTTGTATAATGGGTCCACGAGATAAAATTTGGCAAACTTAAAGTGCAATCTCGCAGCCACCCCGCAGGGGATGGCTGGGGGGATTGTTCTTGGCCCCTAAGGTGTAGTGAAAGCAAGGGGGGGGGATACCCCCACCCCTCAGTCAAATTTCCCGAAACCAAGTGATCTAGCCATGGGCAGTTTTTAGGAACGAACCGGTGGTTGTTGCAAAAACCTCGGACGACCTGTGGTTAGGGGCGAAACGCCAATCGAACTTGGAGATAGCTGGTTTTCTGCGAAAACTATTGAAGTAGTGCGTCCACAATTCAAGGAACCTTCACCCGAATGGGTGGCGGTTGCTAGTTGGAGAAGTCGAATCAAGTGGCCCCCGGCCGCAAGATTTGCATTCTCCGATGAGAATGGCTTGGAATGCGGTAAAGCCCGATCCCCCGAAGCCGGGGGATTAACTATGAAGAAAAAAAGCCAGAGTGGGACAGACAGACTGTGGGCGATAAGGTCGACGGTCTAAAGGGGAGAAGCCCTAACCAGAAGTTAAAGTCATTAATAAAATTCCCACCATCCTGCTACAGAGTCCTTGTCTGGTAAGTCAAGACTTGAGCCATCTACGATGGAAGGATGGTGGCAATTTAGTGTAAAAGAGATATTGGGTTTAGACAATGGAGAAGTAGGCTTGGAGCCAGCCACCTTTGAGAGATGACGTAGCAGTTCACTCAAGAAATTCTTTTATCTCTAAAATTATGGTGGCTAAAGTTGAACTGAAACTCTGGGGGCGAAATAACAAGGTGGCGGTTGCGAGGCCTTCTTCGAAGACTTGAACCCCCGCCTTTCGTTATGTTTGTCCGGTAGCAGAACGTACTGTTAATTGTTCAGTGAGAGCCCCACACGGCATCAGAAGTGATAATGTGGACATGAGTAAAAAATCATAGGATCACTCCCCCCCTGGTTTCCCATATTAGTTATGGGGTTAAACAGCCCCTAAAATTGCAGCCCCAAAGGTTGCGTTAATGGGGGGCCATGAGTAATAGACGCACAAAGTGCCAGGAAAGAATTATTCAAGGGCCAAAGGGGCGGCAAATCAAGGACGCCGCTCCTCTTGCCCAATGGGCATCGGTAAATCGAAGGTGATAACCATCGCGAGGGATGGGGGCCACCATCTTTCGGCGCCGCACTGTACTAAACTAACTAAAGTGGGGGATAGTGAGGGGATAAATTTCCTTAAGGAACTCGGCAAAATCCCAATGGCCCACCAGGGCATATATTGGAACACGGGCCTCGACTGTTTACCAAAAACATAGCCCTCGGCCAATATGAAAATAGAAGTATGGAGGGTGAGGCCTGCCCAATGGTTGTATCTAAAAGCGGTCGATAAAAGTCGACCGCGTAAGGACAATTGAATGGCCGCGGTAACACTGACCGTGATAATGTAGCGTAATCAATAGCCAATTAATTGTTGGCCAGTATGAATGGCGCCACGAAGGCCCCACTGTCTTAAGGAAATTCCCAGTGAAATTGAATTCGTAGTGAAGATGCTACGTCCAATTTGTTAGACGAAAAGACCCCGTTGAGCTTTACTGGGGCACTTACACGGCCCCGGCCTTCAAGACTGGGTTGATAAGCCAAGGCTTACCATACCTAGGGACCGGCCGAATTTAAATGGGCGGTTTAGACTATGTGGCAGCCCCCCCCGTCGGGGCAGATGAAACCCCACTCCCCCATGTCAAAGGGGCTAACCCCCCCCCTTGGGGGGGACAGTGTAAGTAGGACAGTTTGGTTGGGGCGACCGCCTTTTAGAGAGTAACGAAGGTGCGCTTAAGGTGCGTAATTAATGACTGAAGCCTGACTGCGAGGGGGACACCCCGAGCAGACACCCCCAAGCCCGCCCTCGCCTTCGTACCAACGGAGGGAGGGCGGCGGTGGGGTGGGCCATAGTGACCCGTTAATTTAGAGTGGAATAGTTAACGATCAACGAATAAAAGTTACCACGGGGATAACAGCGTAATATCGTTAGAGAGTTCACATCGACGACGATGTTTGCGACCTCGATGTTGAATTGCGGCATCCTGGGGTGCAGCCGCTCCCAAGGGTTGGTCTGTTCGTCCATTAAAGCCGTACATGATTTGAGTTAAAAGCGTGGTAACACAGCTTGGTTTCTATCTACAAATTGAAGAAACATCGATATAACTATCTTCTAGTACGAAAGGACCGAAGGATTAGTGATCCTCTTATTTTTTATAAGTTACGATCAACCCATTGACCTCAACCCCGAGAAGGCTTTGCCTTCTGGGCGAGGGGTCTCTCAGCTAATCACTGACCGCTTCTAAAGTGGGAAAGTCATATCGAAATGTTTGGGCCCATTATAGGGGGGCTAAAAACCTCACCATCACGAGTGATGGTGGCCAGCCCTCGGGCTGGGATTAATCCAGTGACCGTAGGTCACTAGCGGAACCCACGATCGCAAGGCCTATCGGTGATCCAGGGAACCGCGACCCGTTCCCAGAAGACTAAAGGAACCCCCTGCGGGGGTTGCACAGCCTTCTGACCTAGCTTCGGCTAGGGTCCTACCGGACCGCACCTTCCACGCCCACCATTCTGCGAATGGTGGCCAGCCTTAAGGCTGGGAGGTTGCAATCTTTCGATTATAACCAAGGCTCTTTTTAAAGAGCAGCCTGTGGCTCAAGGCTAGGAACCGTCGCCCCGCCCGCTATAGCGGCCTCCAAAGGGGGGAGGGGCGAGGGTTCCTGGCCTTACCAGCAAGGATGACCAAAGGTCTCGATCATGATCATGATCGTGATCATGATCATGATCCGGATCCTTATAGGATCGATGTATCTTTTAGTTATATTGGCCCCCCTTTTGGGGGCCTTAACATCAGGGTTTTTTGGTAGAAAAATAGGAGAAAAAGGTGCTGGAATTTTTACTTCGGCCTGTTTAATTTTAAGTTTGTCCTGGTCTGCCTTGATATTTTATGAAACCACCTTAAATTCTTCTACAACATACATAAAACTATGGAGGTGGCTCGACTCAGATTTATTGACCACCTATTTTGGCTTACAATTCGATAGTGTTACTGCCACGATGTTGATCGTGGTTACAGGTGTATCCACTTTAGTTCATATTTTTTCTACCGCATACATGGACGGCGACCCCCATCTTCCCCGATTTATGTCATATTTGTCATTATTTACATTTTTTATGATCTTATTAGTGACTAGTGACAATTACCCACAATTATTTATTGGTTGGGAAGGGGTGGGGCTATGCTCTTATTTATTAATAAATTTTTGATTGACCAGAATTGAGGCCAATAAGGCGGCCATAAAAGCCATGTTGGTCAATCGAGTGGGGGACATTGGGTTAGTTTTAGCGATGTTTGCTATTTGGGAGGAATTTGGGTCTTTAGATTTTTCTTCAGTCTTCAACGCCGCCCCGGTTGCCGCTGAAAGCCATATTACCTTGATATGTTTATTTTTGTTTATCGGGGCAGTTGGTAAATCTGCACAATTGGGGTTGCACACTTGGTTACCGGATGCTATGGAAGGTTAACGTTGGGCCGTCTTGTCTAAGTAATTAGTTATGATTATAAATCCACTGTATGCTGGGAAAACCTACCGGACCTCGCCTCCCAGCCCACCATCATCCTACAAAGTAGGATGATGGCAGAATGGTGGGCTAGAAGGTTGCAAGGAACCCTCGCCCCGCCCGCTATAGCGGCCTCCAAAGGAGGGAGGGGCGCATTACCTACCCTCAAAAGAGAGAAAGGTTGATTTTAAAGTGGCCTTATCCTTTCTTAACCTGGGGAGGTTGGGGAAAATCCTTTACTATCTCTGGGAGATGCTTTCAAGGCCTATCGAGGCCGCTATAGCGGCCTTTATAGGAGGTTGAATAGGAGGTTGATCAGCCGGTAACAAAAACCGAAGGTTAGGATTTCCCCCTTCGTTGTTGGAACCCCCGAGACTTTATGTGGAAACCACTTGCGAGTAAGCCTGGGGGGGCTATGGTCAAGGTTGAACCTCCAATCGGAGTACAAACCGTGACCCGTTCGTGCCAACGGTGGGAACGGGTGAGGGGAGGGTCCTACCGGACCCCACCTCCCAGCCTACCATCATCCTACAAAGTAGGATGATGGCAGAATGGTGGGCGTGGAAGGTACCCTGGGACCCTTCTACGAAGGCTCTTTGTAACCTCTCCCCCCCCCTAAGTAGAGGCGAGACCGGTTCAAGTCCGGCTGCCCCTTAGATGGTCGTCACAATAATCCACCTAATTATAAAAATATTAGTGATAGTTGTCCCATTACTTGTTGCAGTGGCTTATTTAACTTTAGCCGAACGGAAAGTTTTGGGGTATATGCAAGCTAGAAAAGGACCAAATGTAGTAGGGGTTTATGGGCTATTACAGCCTTTGGCTGATGGTGTAAAGTTGTTCGCTAAAGAGATGGTGATCCCCCACCATGCGAATCTTTTCATATACGTAGCCGCCCCTATATTATCATTTACCTTGGCCATAATCGCTTGGGGGGTTATTCCTTATGAAAGGGGGGTTTTAATAAGTGATTTAAAGATAGGAATCTTGTATTCATTGGCTATCTCCTCCATAAGCGTTTATGCCATACTAATGTCCGGGTGGTCTAGTAATTCTAAATATGCTTTTTTAGGAGCGATTCGGGCCGCGGCCCAAATGGTTAGTTATGAAGTTTCCATCGGGTTAATAATCATTACTGTCATTTTGTGCGTGGGCTCCTTAAATATAACTGAGATAGTACTAGCTCAAGGAAATAGTGTTTGATTTTTTTTTCCTCTTTTCCCCGCTGCTATGATGTTTTTTGCTTCCGCGTTAGCTGAAACAAATCGGGCCCCCTTTGATTTGACAGAGGGGGAGTCAGAGTTGGTGTCCGGATATAATGTCGAGTACGCCTCGATGTCCTTTGCTCTGTTTTTCCTTGCCGAATATGCCCACATTATATTAATGAGTTGTATGACAACTATATTATTTTTGGGGGGATGACTCTCACCAATCATGTTTTTAAAAGGAGGGGCTTGATGGTTTGGTATAAAAACTGCCTTTATAATTTTATTGTTTATTTGAATAAGGGCCTCCTTCCCTAGAATGCGGTATGATCAATTGATGGCGCTATTATGGAAATCTTATCTGCCTCTAAGTTTAGCTTTGGTTGTTTTGGTTGCCGGCGTTTTACTGGGTTTTAATGGCCTACCCCCCAGTTGGTGCTAACTCGTAGGGCCCATAAGGCCCAAAGGGCCTTATGGGGACGGCAGAATGGTTGCCCTTTTCGGTCCAGCATTCCCCCGGGAATGGTTTCAAGGCTAAAGGAACCCCCTCCCTCATTGAGGCCGCTACAGCGGACGGGGGTTGCGCAGCCTTACGGGACCGACTGTCCCTTCTAGGAACCATTCCCTTGAGAATGTCGAGCCATTCCCTTGGGAATGTCGAGACATTCCCTTGAGAATGTACACGGAGTTTTATGGGATTTTAGTTTTATTAATTTTTAGTGTAATTCTTTCCGCCATTATTTCCGGCGCCTCTTATGTTTTAGGGGTGAAGCAGCCGGACCGGGAGAAAGTCTCCGCTTACGAATGTGGGTTTGATGCCTTCGGGGCCCCCGGGCGCCCCTTTTCGGTCCGGTTTTTCTTAATTGGTATTTTGTTTTTAATTTTTGATTTGGAAATTTCTTTCCTTTTCCCTTGGAGCATAATATATAATCAAATTTCTCCTTTTGGGTTTTGAACCATGGCGGTGTTTTTGGTCATTCTTACCCTCGGCCTAATCTATGAGTGAATAAAGGGCGGCCTAGAGTGGGAGTAGATCCCTCCGTTGGCACGAAGAGCATTCTAAGAATGCCTGGATCATGAGAATCAAGATTCTCGAGCCACAAGGAACCTCCCAGCCTACCATCATCCTACAAAGTAGGATGATGGCAGAATGGTGGGCGTAGAAGGTGGTGGTTCCTTGTAACCGTAGGTTGCACCCCTCCCTCATTGAGGCCGCTATAGCGGACGGGGGTCGCAAGGTAGGCAAGTTGTAAAGTGGAAGATAAAGTCCCATCCGCCACGGGAGTGGCGGCGTGCCGAGGCGGCGGGGTACCCCGCCGCCTCGGCCAATTATCATACCAACCCCGGTATCCGCCCTAATTCACGCCGCAACCATGGTTACGGCGGGTGTTTTTTTATTAATTCGGTCCGCCCCCCTGTTGGAACAAGCGCCATTGGCTCTGATGGTAGTGACCGTCGTGGGGTCCATGACCGCGTTTTTTACTGCCACGGTCGGGTTGGTTCAAAATGACCTAAAAAAAGTAATTGCTTATTCGACCTGTAGTCAATTGGGGTACATGGTGGTGGCCTGTGGGATTTCCCATTACTCCATAAGTTTATTTCACTTAATGAACCACGCCTTTTTTAAGGCTTTGCTGTTTTTAAGTGCCGGGTCTGTCATCCATGCCATGGCCGATGAACAAGACATGAGGAAAATGGGGGGACTAATAAAATCCACCCCCTTTACTTATACTATGATGGCCATTGGTTCCCTCTCTTTAATGGGCTTCCCTTATTTAACGGGCTTTTATTCTAAAGATCTAATTTTGGAGCTAGCTTACGATCAATATTATTTAGCCTTCGCCCATTGGTTGGTGGTCTTTTCCGCACTATTGACGGCTTTTTACTCAATTCGATTAATCTATTTGACCTTTATTGCCGACACAAGCTCAAAGAAAGAAGTTTTTATGCAGGCCCATGAGGGCTCTTGGAACTTAACTTTGCCCCTAATACTGTTGGCTTTGGGGAGTATTTTCGTGGGCTATTTAACCAAAGAGGTACTTTGGTCATTTCAGGCCACACTCCCCCCCATTATCCCAATTTCTATCAAATTGCTGCCTGTAATTTTTAGCCTCTTAGGGGCAACCTCGGCTTTTGTGCTCTATCATTGCTCCACCCGCGCCTTTAGTGTGCCAACCCCGGCCATTAGTTTGGCCAGTTATGCTTTTTTATATTCTGCTTGGCAGTTCAATTACATTATAAACTATTTCTTGGTAAGAAACGTGTGGGGATTGGGCCATCTAATCTCGTACCGAGTCCTAGATAAGGGGGTGTTGGAATTGGTCGGCCCCAAGGGAATATCAGACCGAATGGTCCAATTAACTCAAGGGATTAGCAATTTACAATCTGGTTTAGTTTTTAATTATGCCCTAATAATATTAATTGGTGCCGCGGTGTTTATTTGGGGAACCGTCTGGCCCCTTTACTAATTTTCGACCCCCCCAACGGGGGGTCGTTGCATGGGGGGGTAGGTTAAGGTAGACCGTTGGCCTTCAAAGCTAAAAGTGTGGGTTCAAGCCCCGCCCCCCCTGCATGTCCCCAGCGGGGGCACCACAGCCAAGGGGTCCCGCGAATTGGGGCATGGGCCCCCCCCCTAGAAAATGACAACATTAAGCCGCCTATTACTTAGCACTATCCCCTTTGGGGAGAGAGACCTGCCGGAGCCTTGGCAATTAGGCTTTCAAGATGCTGCCCACCCGGTGATGGAAGAGATAATCTTTTTTCATGATCAGATCATGTTTCTATTGGTCATTATTATTACAACGGTGTTATGGTTAATTGTTAAGGCTTTGGGTGGCAAATCTTACCACAGATATTTAGTTGACGGGACCTTATTAGAAATAATTTGAACCATAATCCCGGCAATTCTATTAGTTTTCCTAGCCTTCCCCTCTTTAAAGTTATTATATTTAATGGATGAGATAATGGACCCCGCTTTGACCATTAAGGCGATAGGCCATCAATGGTACTGGTCCTACGAATACTCAGACTATCGGGCGGAGACATTAGAGTTTGACTCCTATATGGTCCCCACTTCGGATTTAAACACTGGTGATTTTAGATTGTTAGAGGTGGACAATCGGCTTGTCGTTCCTATTAACACACATATTAGGGTGTTAGTTACCGGGGCGGACGTTTTGCATTCATTTGCAGTCCCCTCTTTGGCCATAAAGATGGATGCTGTTCCAGGCAGATTGAACCAAACTAGTTTCTTTGTAAAAAGGCCCGGCACTTTTTATGGCCAATGCTCTGAAATTTGTGGCGCCAACCATTCTTTTATGCCCATAGTGGTGGAGGCGGTTTCTTTAAATAAATATATAAATTGGGTGCTATCCCTACAGTCCAGTTCCTAGAAGGGACAGTCGCTCCCGTAAGGCTGTGCAACCCCCGGAGGGGGTTCCTTGGCAACCCCCACCCGAATGGGTGGGGGTTGCGCAGGGACCCTCGGTCCCATGCGAGCCTTCGTGCCAACGGTGGGGGCGGGTGGCGGTTCCCCTTACGGGGGGGGGCCTCCGGCCCCCCTATGCAACCGCCCATTTGGGTAGGTAACTCTGTATCCTTATCTTAGGGAAAGGTTCCCCTTACGGGTGGGGGCCTCCGGCCCCCTATCGTACCGTTCCCCCCTAAAGGGGGCAAGGTTGAATGGTTCAACCCCCCTAAGCCCGCGGGGGCCCTGCGGGGCCCCCCTCTCACGAGGGCCACCATGGCTATGGCGGGCTCTATCCTCCTCCCTCGCTGGCCCGAAAGGCAGCTAGGGCGGACGGGAGATTGACTTGCGGCCGTGGGTCACGCCAGTGGCCTGCGGCCACTTGATTATGGTTTCCCCCAAGAATTGGCTGGGCTTAATTTTTCTTTTACTTATTTTGGGGATAATTAGCGTGATAAGAATTCCATCAGACAACGACGCTCGACTAAAAAGAGCCGCCCTAGAGTGGTCCTTGGCAACTTTAGCTGCCACTTTGATTTTATGGGGGGCCTTTGATTCGGGGGGCCAGTTTCAAACCATAAACCAAACAGAGTGGGTAGTTTCTCCGGCCTTAAATTTCCAATGGGGGCCGATCGTTTTAGCGGTGGACGGGATATCCTTGTTTTTTTTTATTTTAACTGCATTGTTAATCCCCATTTGCATTTTAATAAGTTGAAATTCTATTAAATATTTATTGAAAGAATTCTTGTTGTGCTTGCTATTTTTGGAGATTTTATTGATGGGGGTTTTTTCCGCACTTGACCTGTTGTTATTTTATATTTTGTTTGAGGGGATATTAATTCCCATGTTCCTTTTGATTGGCATCTGGGGCTCTAGGGAAGAAAAAGTGCGAGCTTCCTATTATTTCTTCTTTTATACTTTAATGGGGTCGGTGTTTATGCTCTTGGGGATCTTTCAACTGTATGATATCGCCGGCACAACAGATTACCAGACATTATTAAATATTAAACTACCCGAGTCAACCCAAAAGTGGATATTTGCTGGGTTTTTTCTCAGTTTGGCGGTAAAAATCCCCAAGGTGCCCTTCCATATTTGGTTGCCTCAGGCCCATGTTGAGGCCCCCGTCTCGGGTTCGGTCATACTGGCGGGGGTACTATTAAAATTGGGAGGTTATGGGTTTTTGAGGTTTTCTTGGCCCCTTTTACCCGCCGCCTCTGAATATTTTGCCCCCCTAATAATAACGTTGAGTGGGATAGCCATCGTATATGGGAGCCTGACAACTTGTCGGCAAGTGGATTTTAAGCGACTAATTGCTTATTCTTCCGTGGCACACATGGGCCTGGTTACTTTGGGCCTATTCACCCATACAATAGAGGGCTTGGTGGCGGCCGTGTTTTTAATGTTGGCCCATGGCATTGTTAGCTCCTCCCTCTTTATTGCGGTCACTTTTTTATATGAGCGCCACCACACTCGTCTTATAAAGTATTACCGCGGGATTACTATTACAATGCCCATTTTTGCGACCATGATGTTGGTGTTGACACTAACCAATATGGCCATCCCTTTAAGTTGTAATTTTGTGGGGGAATTTTTTTCCCTGTTAGCCGCCTTTGAGTATAGTCTGGTGATTGGGGTTTTGGCCGCATCGGGCATGGTTTTGTCGGCCGCGTATTCCCTTTATTTGTACAACCGAATTTGTTTTGGGGATGCTTCCAATTATCACCTCTTCCCCAGGGACCTAAACAGGCGCGAGGCTTTGGCCATGGCCCCCTTGGTAATTCTAATTTTTTTCCTAGGGATACTGCCCTCTGTGATTATAGGGCCTGTGAAAAATGCCATAATGTTTAGTCCTGGGGGGGCCTAGGGGGGCTCCAATGCTCCTCAAGACAGGGCCCCCCCCGGTGGTTTCAACCCTCGCCCCGTCCGCTATAGCGGACTCCAAACTTGGAGGGAGGGGCGAGGGTTCCTTGCAACCTTCACCCGAATGGGTGGCGGTTCCTCCTAGCCTTACAGGCTAGCCACCATCCTCCTATGAAGAGGAATGGTGGGGTAATGGCGATGACTTGGGCTTGCTTCTACACATTGTCATTTGGGGCGATCGCTTCTGGAATAATGGTCATATCGGCGCTTAACCCTGTCCACTCAGTTTTTTGGTTGGTAGTTGCTTTTACAAGTTCTTCGGCCCTCTTTATTTTATTGGGGGTAGATTTTATCGCCTTAATGTTTTTAATCGTTTATGTGGGCGCTATTGCTATTCTTTTTTTGTTTGTTATTATGATGTTAAATTTAACTGACTTCCCCCCCGCCTACCGGTTGGGGGGCGAGACAGACATGACAAACTATGTCCCCGTTGGGTTGGCCATTGGGACACTTTTCTTTTCGGAAATTGCCTCCAGTTGGCTCATAATGGGCGGCCACTCTGCTCTTGCGGGCCCCTTTGGGGCTGCGACCTCCGGTTACGCTAGTGAACTGGGGGGGAATTGGAATCTGGCCAACCCTTGGTTTTTAATAAAGTGCCACAATATCGAAGCCATTGGGCGGCTGCTATATACCGATTACTACTATTTATTTATTCTAGCCAGTTTTATATTACTGGTGGCCATGATTGGGGCCATAGTATTAACTCAAGAAATAGGGGAGGAGATAGGGGCCACTGCCAAGAAACAAGACATCTTCCTTCAAACCAGCCGCGCCCCCGAGGGCGCGTAACCTTTGTAGAAGGTACCATGGGACCCTTCTACGAAGGTTCCTTGTAACCCCGATCCCTTGGAGCCTTGCAACCGTCGCCCCGTCCTCCCTTAGGGGAGGCCTCCAAAGGAGGGAGGGGCGACGGTCCCATCAACCCTTATAGGCTGATGGCACCGGCGGTCCGCGAGGAACCGTGGGTTCCTTGCAACCTTCCTCCTCTTTGAGGCCGCGAAGCGGATGAAGGTGGCGGCGCAACCCCCGGCGGTTCCTTGAGGCCCCCCAGTTCAATTCTGGGGGCCCCCCCATGCAACTAAGGAAAGAGAACCCCATCCTATCTATTGTAAATGGTTTAATTATTGATTTGCCAAGCCCCTCCAATATTTCTTATATGTGGAACTTCGGCTCTTTGTTGGGGGCATGCCTGGTCATACAAATATTAACAGGGATTTTTCTGTCAATGCACTATTGCGCCGATGTAAGTTTGGCCTTCGCCTCCGTGGGCCACATTATGCGCGATGTTAATTATGGATTTTTACTAAGGTACTTACATGCCAATGGGGCCTCCATGTTTTTCCTATGCGTCTATCTTCATATAGGTAGGGGATTGTATTTTGGGAGCTATTCACGAACTGCGGTTTGAAATGTTGGTGTTGTAATATATGTATTGATGATGGCCACAGCTTTTATCGGATACGTTTTACCTTGGGGCCAAATGTCTTTCTGGGGCGCCACGGTAATTACTAACTTATTATCAGCCATCCCTTATATTGGGACAGATATTGTCCAATGGGTTTGGGGGGGATTTAGTGTTTCTAACGCCACACTTAATCGGTTCTACAGCCTCCATTACCTATTCCCCTTTATTCTAGCGGCTTTGGCCATGGTCCACTTGATATGTTTACATGTTGAGGGGTCTAATAATCCTATCGGGGTTAAGTCTGACGTCGATAAAGTCTCCTTTCATGTTTATTATACATCTAAGGATTGATATGGTATAGTCGCATTGGCGGTGATATTGGGTGCCATTGTGTACATCACCCCTAATTTGTTAGGGGACCCGGAAAATTTCATCCAGGCCAACCCCTTGGTAACTCCTGTCCATATTCAACCAGAGTGGTACTTTTTATTCGCTTATGCCATATTGCGTTCAATTCCCAATAAGTTAGGGGGGGTTGTGGCCATGTTCTCTAGTTTTTTGATATTATTTTTAATGCCATGGCTCCATAGTAGCCGATTTCGAGGCTTGACCTTCCGGCCCTTGGCGCGACTCGCCTTTTGGTTTTTCGCGGCCGACTTCTTACTTCTTACTTGGATTGGGTCACAACCTGTCGAGGAGCCCTTTATAATAATTGGGCAACTAGCTTCAATTTTTTATTTTTCTTACTTTTTAGTTATAACTCCCCTTTTGGGTCATTTTGAAAATTGGTTGACAAGCAATCCACGTCCCGAAGGGGCGGCGGTTGCAATGAACCCCCGCCCTTCAAGGGCGGGGGCCTAAGCCTCCGTTGGCACGAAGGCGATGCCTTCGTGCCAACGGAGGTGAGGGGGAGGGTTGCTCCAGTCTAGGCTTGAGGCTGTCCCTCCTAAAAGCCCGCCCCGGGGCGGAGCCCCCCCCCCACAACCCAAAAATAGAGAATAAGTAAAAATGAAATCTACCGTTTATCATCCCTATCATTTAGTAGACCCCAGTCCATGGCCTTACATAGGATCTTGCGGAGCTCTTTTTGTTACTATAGGCAGTGTTATGTATTTTCATTATAGTCAACCCTGGGTCATGTATATGGGATTAATAACAATTGTATTTACCATGATAGTTTGGTGGAGGGATGTGATCCGGGAGGCCACTTTTCAAGGCCACCACACCCTAATGGTTAAACAGGGGTTAAAGTATGGGATGCTTCTATTTATAGCCTCCGAGGTTCTTTTCTTCTTTTCCTTTTTTTGGGCTTTCTTCCACAGCAGCCTGTCACCCACGATTGAACTCGGTGCCGTCTGGCCGCCCCAGGGCATTGACCCGTTGAATCCCTTTTCGGTACCCCTATTAAACACTGCGGTGTTACTCAGCTCGGGTGCCACCGTAACCTGGGCGCACCACGCTATAATTAGCGGCCGAAGGGGAGAGGCCATCCGGGGGCTCACCGCCACCGTGGTTTTAGGGCTAATCTTTACCGCACTACAAGCAATGGAATACTATGAGGCTCCCTTTGCCATTTCGGATTCAGTTTATGGGTCTACTTTTTTTGTGGCCACGGGGTTCCATGGCCTCCATGTTATAATAGGGACTACTTTTTTGGCCGTCTGTTTAGCCAGATTAGTATCCCATCAATTTACTCGCCATCACCATTTTGGATTTGAAGCTTCAAGTTGGTATTGGCACTTCGTAGATGTAGTGTGGTTGTTTTTGTATATTTGTATATATTGGTGGGGGTCTTAGGGCCCCGGTTGCCAGTAACGATGCCTCACCATGCATCTCCATTGGGGACCGAGGGTTCCTCCCCCGGAGGGGGCGACTGTCCCTTCAAGGAGGCTGTCCCTCCTGGGGGGCAACCCTCCGTTGCCCCACCATTCCTCTTCATAGGTGCCATCCTCCTACAAAGTAGGATGATGGCAGTATGGTGGCTAGCCTGTAAGGCTAGGAGGAGCCGCCGCCCGAAGGGCGGCGGTTGCCCGTATTAGAATGCAATTGAACTTAGTAAGTGCATATTTAAGCCGTTGGGTGTTTTCCACTAATCATAAAGATATCGGCACATTATATCTCGTGTTTGGTGTTGGGGCCGGTATGATAGGAACAGCTTTCAGCATGTTGATAAGGTTAGAACTTTCCGCCCCTGGAACTATGTTGGGGGACGACCATCTTTATAATGTAATCGTGACTGCGCATGCCTTTGTTATGATCTTTTTCCTGGTGATGCCGGTGATGATAGGGGGGTTTGGGAATTGGTTGGTGCCGCTATATATCGGTGCACCAGATATGGCCTTCCCGCGACTAAATAACATTAGTTTCTGGCTCTTGCCTCCCGCCCTAATACTATTGTTGGGCTCAGCCTTTGTTGAACAGGGGGTTGGGACAGGTTGGACGGTGTATCCGCCCCTCGCGGGCATTCAAGCGCATTCGGGGGGGGCCGTGGACATGGCCATATTTAGCCTCCACTTGGCCGGGGTCTCTTCCATCTTAGGAGCTATGAATTTTATCACCACTATATTTAATATGAGGGCCCCGGGTATGACAATGGACAGATTGCCGCTATTTGTGTGGTCTATCTTAATCACCGCCTTCTTATTGTTACTGTCTTTGCCTGTATTGGCCGGGGGCATAACCATGCTGTTGACAGATAGGAATTTTAACACTACCTTCTTTGACCCCGCCGGAGGGGGGGACCCGATTCTGTTTCAACATCTCTTTTGGTTTTTTGGCCATCCGGAAGTTTATATCCTAATATTACCCGGTTTTGGGATGATCTCCCAAATAATTCCCACCTTTTCTGCTAAAAAACAAATTTTTGGATACTTGGGCATGGTCTATGCAATGTTATCTATTGGGGTATTGGGCTTTATTGTGTGGGCTTGGAGATGGGCGGCCGGCGGGGCGACCTGCCGTGCTATTACCCGACTGTATGCGGGAACACCCCTACCCCCCCTGGGGGGGGGGGCCCAGTAACTACTAGCGCCGCCGCTCGCGGGGGCGCAGTAAAAAAGTTAGTGGGGGGTCAACCCGCAGACAACCGGGCCCCACCCGCCCCTTGTGGGGGGGGGAGCCCGGGGGTCGCAGAGACTACACGTCGGGCCCCTAGTGATTTAAACAACCCCCGCCCCTCCCTCCTTTGGAGGCCTCCCCTAAGGGAGGACGGGGCGAGGGTTGCTGGACTTCCTAAAAAGGACAGTCTTCGATTTGTGACCGTGGGTCCCCCTAGTGATCTACGGCCACTGGACTTTGGTGTAGGGCCCCCGCCCAAAGGGAGGCGGTTATCCCTAGCTTCAGCTAGGCCAGAAGGCCTTAGCCTTCTGGGAATGGAACCAGTATGGTGGGCCGTCGGTCTCTTTGAGGCCGGGGGGACTCTAGCGTTAGTAGGCGAGGGAGTCAGAGCTAGCTTGGGCAGCCCCGCTGGGTGCCCCCGGACCCTACATAGGTTTAAGGGGGCCGTAGGCATGGGGATCCTCGTGGGAGGGGAGCCCCGAGGTTGCGATTGGGTGTTGTCCCCCAAGGGGAATGAGGTCAACAAGATATTGAAGTTTATTAATTTAATTAATGGAAGGCTAATAACTTTAAAATATAACCTCCAATTGATGGAAGTTATTAAATTTGTTAATCATAAATATGGCACCCACATTGTGTATCTGGGCCCAGGCGCCATGGCTCCCAACAACAGTTGATTGGCGGGGTTTGTGGAGGGGGCCGGAGGCTTTCACGTGGCCCTCGGGGCCTCGCCACCCCCCGGGAGCCGATTGGTCGCCGCGGGGGGCATTGTTGTTACACAAAAGGAGAGGTATGTTTTAGATTTAATAAACAAATTGCTGCCGGGGCGAGTCTCTTTGTCGAACAATCCCCGGGGGCAGTATCAATATTTAGCTTACACTTGCACCAGGTGAAGCAAATATTTAGCCAGGTATCCCCTAAGGGGGGTAAAACATATCCAACATATGTGTTGATTAAAGTGTAACCTCCGCTCTCCCAAAAGGCCATAGCAACCCCCGTCCGCTGTAGCGGCCTCAATGAGGGAGGGAGTTCCTTGGCAACCCCCACCCGAATGGGTGGGGGTTGCGCAGGGACCCTCGGTCTCATGCGAGCCTTATGACCTAGCTTCTCTGAAAGGCCTTCGTTAACACGAAGGCAGCTAGAGCGGGCGGGCACCAAGTCTAAAGTGGGCAACCTTCGCCCCCTCCCTCCTTTGGAGGCCTCCCCTAAGGGAGGACGGGGTGAGGGTTCCTTTAAATCACTAGAGGTGAAGATATAGTCCGATCCTCCCCCGTAAGGGGGGGGGTAGAGTAGTATAGCGCGCTCGCCCACCCTAACGGGTGGCGATTGCCCCCGGCCCAACCTTGCCTTAAGGCCGGGGGCCAGAGTGGCTATACAATATTGCACCACATGTTTACAGTAGGGATGGACATAGATACCAGAGCCTATTTCACTGCCGCCACACTGATAATCGCCGTTCCAACCGGGATTAAGGTGTTCAGCTGGTTGGCCACTATTTATGGCGGCGCCCTCAGATTGGACACCCCCATGCTATGGGCGATAGGGTTTGTTTTCTTATTTACCGTAGGGGGGTTGACCGGGGTAATCTTGGCCAATAGTTCTTTAGATGTGGTTCTCCACGACACATACTATGTGGTTGCCCATTTTCACTATGTATTATCCATGGGGGCCATTTTTGCCATTTTTGGCGGGTTTTATTATTGGTTTGGGAAAATCACAGGCTATTGCTACAATGAAGTTTATGGGAAAATTCACTTCTGGTTAATGTTTATCGGGGTGAATTTGACCTTTTTCCCCCAACACTTCTTGGGCCTAGCGGGCCTACCTAGGCGTTACTCCGATTTTGTAGATAGTTTTGCTGGTTGGAACCTGGTGTGCTCCCTGGGGTCAACCATATCCATTGTTGGGGTACTGTGGTTTGTGTTTATAGTTTATGATGCCTATGCCAGGGAGGTGAAATTTATTGGTTGGATCGAGAACAGCGGGGCTAGTTGGGCTTCCCTCGAGTGGGTGCAGCCTTCCCCCCCTCAACCCCACACCTATAATGAGCTACCCTTCGTCTATGGGCCCACCACCGCAAGGGGGGCGGGGCCGCAATAGGCACCCCTAGCTTTCGTGCCAACGGAGGGAATGGAGCCGGCATGGTGCCCATTGACTCGCCAATGTATTATAAATATATAATAGTGGCAATTTTACTGTTATTATTGGGGGTGTTGGGCATTGTCCTCAACCGAGGTCACCTTATAATAATGTTGATGTCCATAGAACTGATATTATTGGCCGCCTCTTTCTTATTTTTAATAAACTCTGTGGTGATAGATATTTTGATTGAACAAATCTTTACAATTATGATTTTAACGGTTGCGGCGGCGGAGTCCGCTATTGGTTTGGCCATATTGGTGGCCTATTACCGAATAAAAGGGACTATTGCTGTCAAATCCCTCAATTGACTTAGGGGCTAATCCGGGGAGGGGCCCCCACCCCTCCCCGAAGGCCTTCCATCGTGGATGGCTACTAGGTAGCAGCCCTCTGGCCTAGCTGCCTTTCGAGCCAGCTATGGCGGGCGGGGGTTGAGAAGAAAGATGCCACAATTAGATGCAGCCACTTATTTAACTCAATATAGATGGACCCTGATAACTCTGTTTTTATTATTCTCCCTATTGGTGGCTTCTATTTTACCTACTATTAAAACAAATTGGCTCATAAGGAGATCTGTAATGGGCGGTTGGGCTACCCAAGGGCCCTCTGGGGGCTTGGGAGTGAAGAAAGAGGTTGTTGCAATTTGGAAAGACCTAGACTAATCCGCCCCCGAAAGCCCTGCTATAAAGATATCCCGCCTGCGGTCACTTGCACGCCGCCCCCCCTAGCTGCCTTTCGGGCCAGCTATGGCGGGCGGCGGTGGCTGCGCAACCTCCCAGCCTTAAGGCTGGCCACCATTCGCAGAATGGTGGGCGTAGAAGGTGGCGGTTCCTTGAATAGGAAATGTCGAAACATTACTCGACACCTCTCGGAATGTGTGCCGCTTATTTTGATCAATTTAAAATAGTGAGTTTAGTCGCCCTTACTAATTCATCCATGATGATGATATTAGCGGTGGTTGTTGGCCTATTGTTGTTTAGGGGAACTAAATTAATCCCCAATAGATGGCAGTCGATTATGGAATCAATTTATAGTCATTTCCATGGTGTAGTTAAAGATAATTTAGGGGTGGAAGGGTTGAAGTATTTCCCCTTTATTATATCCCTTTTTACCTTCATCGTGTTTTTGAATGTATTGGGCCTATTCCCCTATGTGTTTACCCCCACAGTTCATATAGTAGTCACGTTGGGCCTATCCTTTTCTATTGTGATAGGTGTGACTTTGGGGGGGCTCTGGAAATTCAAATGGAATTTCCTCAGCATATTAATGCCAGATGGGGCTCCCTTGGGGTTAGCCCCCCTGTTAGTAGTAATAGAAACTGTAAGTTACGTTTCTAGGGCCATCTCTTTGGGGGTTCGTTTGGCGGCCAATCTCTCGGCCGGCCATTTGTTGTTTGCCATTTTAGCCGGGTTCGGTTTTAATATGTTAATTGCTGGGACCTTCCTTAGTTTGTTCCCCCTGTTAATCATGGTCTTTATAACCTTATTGGAGATGGCAGTGGCCGTGATTCAGGCCTATGTGTTTTGTTTACTAACCACAATCTATTTGGGGGACACGGTCGCCCTGCATTAGTCCTTGGCCCCCCCCAGGGGGGGCCCATCCCCCGCCCCTCCGGGGCACTCACGCCGCGGGGGGGGCGGGCGATTATCGGGGGGCCACGATCCGGTTGCAGGTAAAATGGCTGACGGGTGGCGGTTCCTTGCAATCCTTTGGTTTTGGGGAAAATAGAAGACAA
>JAOEHT020068720.1:0-13596 GCA_025448195.2 Parazoanthus atlanticus | reverse complement strand
GGGAGGGGGGAATGGGCCACCCATGTAGTTTTTCCCTTGTAATTTCCGAACGGTTGGGTAGAATGAGCCGAATTTTCAGACTCTTTATAAAATTTGTGGGAAATCTTTTTGTTTATACTTTCTGACTTGTTGCCAAGGTAACCGCTTTTTAAAGAATTTTTTACTTTTTTGTTATATAACGTTATATTATATATTCCCTATTAAACACGTTTGGTAAACAAAATAACATTTTAATGAAGTACACGGGCAGTTTTAAAAGTTTTTCTGTGTGATGTTACATTTTTTCTAAAAAAGGGACAATGTATTCTGGGAAATATGGATACATATTGGAGTTCCTGCTGTTTTCATCTTTCGGAAATAAATAATATTTTTGATTTTGGACCATAATTAACCGGTTGTGGTACAATTTGCGACTTTCTTGTTGTATATATCGGCAACAATTATAATGGTGCTTTATGCATGTCCGTTGCCATGGCAACCATTTCATACGTTGACACGTAACGGCATAACACCAATGTGATATTTAGGAACCACGTTTTTCCTAAATCCGTAGCAGTCAGTAACTGGTTTGACTAGAGTACAGTGAATTGCTTTAAATTGCTTGATAACATTGTTATAAAACTCGGAATATAAGATTTTTGTTCAAATTTACCATTTTTACAGCAATTGTTGCAGATAGTGTTTCGTCCCCTGAAAATGTTGCACGCAATATCGCAGAAGTATCGGATTCTACTTCTGTAATATTGCTTGCAACAATTTCAAAGAGCTGACACACGGTGCAATTTACACACTGCGTGCAATATTGCGGGCAATGTTGCACCGTATGCATGTCAGGGCCTTAATGTAAGCCAGCAATGAATTGTTTGAACTCTTGCCAATTTTGTAGGACAAAATCCCGGCAATGGTGACATCACCAATACGCCATTTAATTTTCAACTCTTGTGTACTGAACCAGAATAACGTCTTTCAAATTGTATTTTTAAAGAATTTTCCTACACTTTGTTTTGTTTTGAAAAAGAAAGTTGTAGCCTAAATACTGTCAAAATGATATGATATGATATAATAAGTAAAATGACGTCATAGCCAAAAGACCGTTATCACAATTTGTACGTCCTTCGAAAACTTGAATTTTATTACTGCGCATGACAATTAAATGTTTTTGTAAATAAGCGATTTTCACCGTTGCACATTTTGTATATGGCACCATATTAGATATTTTTGTTGACCAAGGGGGTCATACATAGAAGGGACACTATCATAAAATATCAACAAATAAATAAACAAATAATCAAATAAATAAATACTTAAATAGGTAGATAAATAGATAGAGAGACAGACAGACAGACAGGCAGACAGACAGAAAGACGGATAGACGGACAGACGGACGGACGGACGGTCAGATAGACAGACAGACAGACAGACAGACGGACAGACAGACAGACAGACAGACAGATAGAATGAATGAATGAATGAATGAATGAATGAATGAATGAATGAATGAATGAATATAAATACATATTTCAGCTTATTAAATGTTTTCAATTAACTTGAAGATCATTTTCTGCAGTTTTGCTCAAAATAACAACTTCGGGAAATCCAGGATTAATTGTTGTCACGGAAAAGTAACTAGCTTTAATTGGCCAATGCTGTTCGCATGCCAAATTGCCAGCTTTTGTATTTAACCATTGGAATATCTTTTGGCCGGGGAGCGGTCCGACTAATTTTGGCTAATATGAGTGATGACGGAAAAGATTGAAGCTCGCCGAGCAAAAGCCTGCCGGATCGAAAGCATGTCACAAGTCACAAGCGATATTTTCACGCGGTAAATAAATTTCATGATCCATTGTAGATCGAAAATATTGGTTGCAATTTGGGAGAAACTTTAGAAACCGGGGCATTAAATACATACAATTTTGCGTTTTCACGGAACTCTTTATCAAAATTCAAATGTCAGATCAATTGACTGAAGATCTCGCTGTCGATGGCAAACACAAAACGCAAAGTTAAGTTAAACCCCGGATCTGGCGGACGGCCAATTAGTTTTTATAACATACTAGCCTAAGGGGGATGGGGGAGGGGGTCGTAAGAATCGCGTGACTGTTAGCCATTTGCAAGTCTGCGGTAAACAGTAGCCCCGGGGCCCTTTTCCGACTGATGTTTTCTATTGAATAATTTCACTAAAAAATATAAACAATATTTTAAACTCCAAGCTGGAAGACGGTCAAAACGGCAGTTAACAATTGGAAGAATCTACAAGTAAAATAATACAATAAATTCCTTCTCGCCCAGAACGTTTTGTGCTACTTTCTTTTCATTCTTCCATCTTCCAACAGCTCTTTCCTGGTGTGGTAAAACGTTATTCTAATATTCATATATACACGCTTTTTATAACAATCTTTATAAAATTACTGCAAGGCTCGGACTTGACAAAATTCAGTTTAAGATCAAGTTAAAAACAATCTCATTCAGGCTCGATCTCTGTTTCAGATCTGTAAACCCCCAGTTTTCAACCACAGCAGTCATTTTATGCATAAAAATAAGAACAATTTAAGAACAATTTGAGGTTGAATTTGCCATAACTTTGAGAACACTGAGCCTCGCCAAAATTATCTGGTCCTTATATGAAAAAGGTGTGTCGATAACCTTTCTTGGGATATGCAAGACTGGAATATTTGAAAGTGATACTCTTATACTCTTAAAACTAGGTGAATTGTTTGTTTGTTTGTTTGTTTGTTCTTGATATTTTTTTAAATGAAAACATTTATTCATAGGAACCCGTCCCAGTCCTTGTCCATTGCCCTTGCAGATCGTTGACTACTTATCGGAAACTTAGTTTCCTTACAACCTGTTGGGCCCGAGTTTTACCGGAAAACAGATTTTACCGAGCCTTTGTAATGCTACAGAAATACTTGTAGTCGACGTCCTTTTTGTCGCTTCAGTGATGGATTGGCCATTCGTTCTCACCATCTGCTTTGGATTTTCGAGAAGAGAAAACAGCTTAAGAGTCACTGAGTCGACCTCAGCATATATAGATAAGGCAAAAAGTCACGAGCCTTTAATAATCGCGTCCTGTGGCCTTGTTGCATTATGTGTTTTCTTGTTATCCTTAGACTAATATCTACTTAATCCCAACATAATGAGTTTTGCTTTCACTTTCTGTAGGTCGCAAAAGTATAGATCGACACTTATAGTGACATTCTAGTCAGGAGAGCCAATATCTTGGTTTTTCCCCATTTTGAAATATCATATTTCTTCACACAAGGCAGTTTGCATTTTAAAACTTCAAATCTTCTATCAGTGCCTACTCAAGAGGGAATGGTACATTAATCTGCTGCGGGGCTCCATGTTCTTCACCGCTAAAATACAAGCAGTGAAGACTTCAGAGCTCGAGCCTGGCTCAATGCGGAAGTGCGATTCTAACCTGCCATTAGAGGCGGGAATTGCGTTTAGTTTTTCCTCTTCCAGTTAGTCGAAATTGTGAAGCTGGTTTGACAGACATGTTCTCTTTGTTTGCTTTAGCGCTCGCAGGTGGCACAATAACATCAAGGCTCGGTCGGTTATAAATGTGGTCGCCTCGAGCAAAGTCGGTGAGTAGAAAGCAAAAACAACATATGGTTTCCATTCGATGCCCGCGGGAGCCGCCGCGAGGAGAGTGCTCATGAATAGCGGACGGATATCATTCGAGATGTTTCGATAATTCCAGCCGAAACTAAAACAAGCCCCTGGCATTGTATCTCATTTGTCACTCATGTTTTCTGAGAATTGCCCCAGGGCATACCTCGGGCTACACAGCCGTCTACCTGATAGATTGATTATGCCAGCAAGCTGTTCGTCTACTCTTCAGGCGATTTCAGTCGTTTGCTTTCATTACAAATGCGAAGAGCGGTTGAAAATAGCTGCTCAGTTTTTAAGTGTGTCGCCAAATTCAGAGAGTGTCGGTGATAGAGGCGGCTAAGGTACTGTGCTTGTTCATGTTTACCTGCAGTCGTTCAATAGCAGGCTTTGTAAACGTTATTATATAACATATGTACTGTATAGTCGATAGTGTATATACAGCATAGTGTATATTTTAGGTTATATGCAGTTTCTCTTACTCTGTCCGTGAAATAAGTCTTTGTATCATCTCTGCCTGGCTTAAGCTGCGAGCAGAGATCATTCTCTATGGCCACGAAGAACGAGACATGAGAGCTTTCTGCTCGCGGCTGGGTATGCCTGAATGTCCCGATTGAAGACTGACGCAAGAAACAAAACATAAGACTCCTCATGTATACAAGGTCTTTGGGTTGTGCAATGGTCGAATTGTTTTTACAAGAGAATCAAGACAGAATATTTAGCCATGTAATGCTGATCGTACGGCTAAATGATTCTACTCAGCTGGCCTCGAAATTCAAGTAGAGCTAAAATCCTATGCTTACTTAGTCTAAGGACTGGAGGCTTCTAAATATGTTTGGCGTTGTTCCTTCGAGTTTCTCTTTAAACTGAAAGTAGATGGGCTGTATTTTTTATGTATCTCGACCTTCCAGTGTTCAGCAACTTAACTTGGCATCGGTTAATAATTCGGGTCGGTAAAACTTCAATTGATCCACAGTTTTGTATTGTATAACAATCGCACTGCTTCTGGCTTGTCGCGTGCATGGACCCAAGCGCCCATATTTCGGTGGATACCGCCGAAATAGCCATCAGGCCTTCTGTGAATTCATTATCAATTGCCGATTATCGACTATTAAAACAGCTTCAGTTGCTAATGCAAGACTGAGTTGTTTTGAACAAGAGGTGTCACAGTCACCGAAAACAATAATAAACTATAGTATTCTAAAATAAATCAATTAAATCGGAAAACTTTTCTCGATTTAATTTATCTTAACGCCGACAAATCCGGCTTGCGTATAATACTTATCACGCAGATTTCTATTACAATAAACCGGCCATCCAATTATCTGACCTCAAGATTGAAAGTTACCCGAAACCAAATTTCCTACTCTCACCCAAACGGTCTGACCTGGCTATATATGTATAAAGACCCGCAGGACCTGAGGACATGCGAATTCATTGACCGGCGCGTTCAAAATTTGGGGATTCTCCGTCGTGCTCAAGGGAAGTGTTTAGTACTCAGTTATACAGTCTGGTCTGAATTTCAATTATCTGTGTGTGGTTTTTTCACACGATAAGTTATAATGCTTACCATAAAGGTCTTATCACTCCTTAAATACGGTACACGAGCCTGCGTGTTCTTGATATTTTCATGATCTTAGCCTCAAATGTTCTTTTCAAATTCGCTATTGGAGTTGCCTTTTTCTTGAATAATGAAAACAAAAAGAAAAAAAATGTGTGGTTTGTATTTGCATCTGTACAATACCGTGGCAATGTTTTTTAGTCGATACCATTCATGTAATTACATACAAAAAATCATTTTCTGATGTTAGTTAAAACCTGGTTTATCGTTCCCATGGCAACGAAGTGTTCCTTAAATCCCGCTGTCGATCTGAACTCTCCAAAATGTCCGAAGTCCATTTGCACTCCAGCTAAGCCCAAGGTATTATCTCTTCGCTTTGTGTCGCACTTGGACAGTTAAATAAAAAGCTATGGGAAGTCCAAATGGGAAGAAAAATTTCCGTAAAAGTATCAAGTTCGTCAAAGAAAAAGAAAAAGATTCTAGGGAGTAAATCGCTAGTCGAAAGATAAAGAAAAGAAGCACCACCGGACAAGCACAGTTTTGTTGGTGTACCATCAAACCTAGCTCCGCAAAAGCGTAGAGTCAGAGGAATCTGATCATAGTTAATGGTCAGAGCGAACTGGTAATGAAACTCGGCCAGTTTTGTTGTTATATGTTTTCAGTGTGCTCTGTCTTTTCTGTTCGTTGGCCTTGACCGTACACAAAACAGAAAAGGTATTGAAATGCATATGAACAACTAACCAGTAGAAACATTTAGGCTCGTAAGACAAAGCAGCTTTGTAAACTCATTTTGATGTTTGTTGAACTTCACAACCAGTTAGTTCTATTGACTATGACCTGGTGGCGAACCTATTGCTTCTCAGCCATCAGTAAGGTTTTTGGCAGATTTTCCTTTAATTTTAAACAACGCAAAAGCGAAATCAGAAATCGACTTTCACGCCAAAATCTGTGCCGTCGAGCGATTAAACTTAAGCCACTGGCTTGGGAGAATGGGCAACCACTCCCAGCGCAAAGACGTTAAATAAAGTTTAAAGTTAAATCAGTGTTCAAGGCGCGTACCTGGACTTGCATGACTGTCAATAGTGACACGTGCGAAGTAAGCAAAAAAAAGCATTTTTGTATTTATATAATGAGTTCCATTTTTATATTTTTGTTTATAGATGGAGTCTTTACATTATGCGGTCACTTTTGAAAACATATAAAGTAGTGATTTGAAAGATCTTGCAAGCTGGCATGGTGTAGCTCGTTGTTTGTGACATGCAAAAACTGGCGGAATTTCTGATCACAGGGAACGGAACGACCTGAAATATGTTCCTTCAAGTACAGTTCAAGGAAAGGCCATAACCGCAGTGTTGTGTTTGTTGCAGCTGATAGGGGTCTAGCCAGGGAGCAGACTGTCTCATTATGTGGAGTTTTGATTTTATTTTTCATATTATTTAATTTTGTTTTTATGATGATCCAGTGAGCAGCACATGACTATGATAGTTCGATTTTTTTATTATCCTACGTTTCTTGTCAGAACTTACAACTTTTGTGCAACATTTGAGCAACAAGTAGTGATGGAACTTACACTCAAAGTGTGGCCATTCAAATGAAAGCTCTTGATGAATATGTACGTAACATTAACTGGTAACAACAGCTTGTCAGTTGACTATTGAATTTGACGAACGCAGCCAAAACAACGAGTTTTTCTTAATAATGGTGGTACTAGTTTTTCAATTCTGTACCAGTAGACGAAAAGCCATTCACTGCATGCTTTACTGAATAAAAGTAGGTGTATCATCTTTTCAGCTCTGCACATATATAGCCACAAATACGCACTGTAGTTTGGAAATACGGAGTCAAGGGATCGAAATTGTGGTCTACAGTGACTGTGTGGATGGAAATAGGTTCGAGGCATTGCGTGGCTGTTGTAGATATTGCTTTCGATTTTCATTTATTGAAAATGGTCGGCTTTTAATTTAAAAATTTTGATCAACAATGACAAAAATTAGTTATGTACATATATAATTCAGTGCGAGGCTAGCATAAGAAGTACGGCAAGTTAGGCTAATTTATTGGCAAATATTTCGACTATTGCTGGAAAATGTATATTCTAAAATATGTTATAGCAAAATAATGAAAAGTAAAACAAATTTAAAATCCCAAAATTTTAATTAAAAGTAAATGTTGGGCAAGAGAAGATGATTTCCCTTCTCTTGATGTTGAAGTAGCAGTTAATTAAATTGACAGGGCACCTTTTAGTTGTACAATATCTATGCACAATGAAAATAAACATATTGTTCAGTCAGCCCTCATGCAATGCTTTTGCTGAGGCTCTCTGACTATGTATAAATTACTACGGTTATCATTAGTTTAAACTTCATCACACTTTACACTCGCCAAATTAAAGGGCCAATAGAATCAGCAAACAAATTGTCATATTGCGGTCCAACTTACGTGAACCATTTCCATTAGACCCTGAGGGCAATATTAACAGCCGTTGTTTTCAATTTTAAAACTAGCTGAAACTAGCTTTCATGAAGGCTAATATTCAATTTTGAACTAATTGTAATGACTGTTATCTATAAACATCTTTCTTTGACACAGAAATCTTTCAAAAACTCACGTTTTTATCGTCCCTTTTGAAAAAGTTCATTGTAAATTGTCCAAGAGTGAAAGTTGGCTTTTAGAACCCGACTAGGAAGAAAAGCATGGTCACGGAAGTAACACAAGTTGTACACGTAAGCCATCGTTTTGTAGTCAAAGGAAACCGACTCATTTAAAGGCTGACGCTCAACAGTGCAGTACTTTCATGGGGAAAAAAAACGTAAACCATAGCAAGTCTACTCTAATGTTCTGTTTCAATTTCTGTTAGAAGTCAACCATTGACTTTGTTTATTTCCGATGTTTTGCAACGCTATATAGCTTTACAGTGAGAGGGGAGGGGAGGCTTGCTTGGTACTGAGACAGTTGGATGTCAGAATACAAAGTATTTTGACCCTCAGCAGCTACCAACTTTATAATGGAAACACGTAGACTAGAGCCCTGAAGTCTATTGAAAAATAATCATAACAATTTATTAAATAATTCAATGTGTGGCTGTAAGTGTTTTGTACAAAGAATTTTATCTTGATTGGGGACGGTAAGGAGTTCAACACCAGCTATATCTCCTATTTTTGATCCATTTACCGCTGATTTAGTTTCTGACTTCGTTCGGGCTCAGATGCTCTTATGCCATGGTTTAGATACTCTCTGATATTTTTACCACTGATTTAGACGGGATTCGGCTTTGGCCACCGACAAAATAAATGAGTTGCCAGTCCTTACGGTAAAGGGCGGATTGAGAAAGAATTTCTATAGCCGTTTCAAATTAAAAATGTTTGTTAATAAACATATGCTTCAGCTGAAATGCCCCTATAATATTAGTAGGCCCCGACTGCCCTTTGCCCGAAACGGAAGTTTGCCAAACTCAAGTACTCGAAATATTGGCAGCTAGTGCTGTACACTGGTATAAATAGTCAGTTGTATCCTGGTTGTATACAAAAACAACTTTAGTGAAAAGGATGATAAATGATTTGGGGAGTAAAAGTTGACTTGTTAACTTGTTGTAGATTTGTAAACAGAAATATAACCAACTCAAAATTGCAAAGAATTTTTGTGTTGAGCTGATTGCATAAAATCTAAGAGTCAGTTTAAGACATTTTCAAGATAATTAAAATAATTTGTATTTGCATTGTGTAATACTGACTGCCCCATTGCAGAAATTGTTCCTCGGCGATCGCAAAATCAATTGTAGTTGCAGTACTGAATCGTCTTACTGCACATGAGTCAGGCGCGGACCACGCATACTAGGATGTGTGGTGGCTTTCCGACCACGGTCAGAAATACTAATGGTGATTTTGATTTCCTTTATATGAGTGAAAAAAGTTCCAGTGCTATCACATCATGGCGACTGGGAGAATTCTCACAAAAATTTCACTGACATTCGACAGGAAGCAGCTTTTTAAAATAGTGGCTCTGCTGCGAACCGTTCTAGTTTCAGTTGCTATGCCGTTTCCTCTCGGTTACTCCGGGGTTAATACTTTGAAACTGGAGTCGAGACCACGAAAATTGGAAGCCTGCTAAGTAAGTCTGCAGTCAATTTGTAGTTTAAAAGCATGAACAATATTACGAGAGACAGCTGGTGGCAGCCAAACTTTCGCGCCAAATAAGTGACGTCATACCAAATCAGTTGAGACAGACCCAGTGCATCTCGGGAAGCCAACTCTTCGCCTCCAAGATGGCGGACGACTGTAGTCCGTGGAAGAAAGTAACTAGGAGAGGGAAACGTACCGTCAGCGAAGGAATTTCAAATACAATCAAGATTCCTTCCAAGAGGAAAAGAACATATCAGTCAAGAAAAGGGGTGTCGGAAAAATATACTTCAGATCAGAGTGAGAAGGAAGGCGGCGATACCAATGGCTCTATTTACAACTGGCGAGTTGGAAAAGATATCGATGGCCCATCAGCCTCTGCGACAGATACATGTTCACATTCAGCTGTTGGTGCAAACACAAATTGTGTGTCTGTAGCTGGTCATGTGACAAATGAAGACTCTGGTGTGGTTCAAAATGGCACAGAAATAGAGAAACTTGGAAAATCGCGGAAAGAAACTGCAACTGTGTTACAGAATCTCGAGATTGGTGATAGTTCCCTTGAGTCTTTGCAGTCACGCCGCAATGGTGGCGAATCTGGATCGTGCGTTGTTAGTAAGGGAAAGCAATCGGCAAAAACCTGCAAGATTTCAAAAGTATCTGCATGTGTGAAAGAGAATAGTACTTGCAACAAAAGTGCTGCTATCAAAAAGATTGCTTCTGGTTCTACGTCAAAATCAGACTTTAAAAGTTCACCTCGAAAGTTAACAAAAAAGGCAATAGTTGCGACCATTGAAAGTTTATCGGATGACGAATTCCTGCAGTTCACTTTGCCACGGATGTTTAAGCTGCTTCCTCCAGGTGAATACCTGTGGAAGAGATGCGAACGGAAGAAGGATCATAAAATTACTTCAAGTGCAATAGTTTTTTCTCAGTTCACCCAACTCAGAAATTTGGTTCAGAAAAGACTGAGAAAAGTATTACAGGAAGAGAAAGAAGCCAAGACACCCAATAACAAAGATCGCAGGAGATTGAGTGTGCCTGTGACAAGTAGTATGATGCCAAAAACAACTGGTGTTTGCACAAATGGTCTAAGTACATCTAAGATGTTGATGACTGATACTTGTTCAAGTACAAATTCACCCACATCAGGAATAATTGAGTCAAATTCTAATAAACCTAACATTCCAAGTAAAACTGATCGTACAGCATCATATGTCAGTGCCATTCCAACCTTACAAAGCACTGTTCAGTCCTTTTCAAGTCATGTTGATGTTTTAGGATCTCAAGCAAATGCCAGTGGCTTGACAGTACAGAGTTCATGTTCCCCAACAAGCACAAGTGCAGTAAGAACATCACAGAGTACTCCACGTAAGTAAAGTATATTATTTTAATGTTATTATTTATTAACTAAAAGTAGTTGCCCTGTCTCAAATGGGTTATTTTTAAAGAATATTTTCCATCAATATTTTTAAAAAGCTTGGAACACAAGAGATAAACTTAAGGTTTTTGAAAATGTAAAAAAATGTGTTATTTAATATTTACGTTGCTGCAGAACAAATTCAGTCTGACTGCAGGGTCCAGGGCTCAAAGTTAGCGACCAGTTGGTCGTATATGTGACTAGATTTTTCAAAATGCGCCTAAAAAGTTTAACTTGGTCGCACAAGTGCGCCTAGACACAACTGTTGAAGTGTGACTAGAAATCGCAAGTCCGTCTTTCGCTACTTTCCTCTTCTGTCCTTGAATGACAGAAACTAATCACCTGTGTATTCATTTCTTTCCAAGTTGTAACTAATAAAAATCCTTTTAATATAATTCTTCACTCGGTCTTGTTTGTTTTCCTTCGAGCACTAGTGAAATAATTCGTTGATAAATGTGACTTGCTTTGTCTGCTCCGATCCACTAACCGAAGTGAGTGAACGTTTTCAGTTCACTTGTAGATAAACCAAAACACGAGAACCAACATTCTTGCAATTTGTTGCTTTCATCATACAGACTTGGTGTGTGAAAAACATCTTGGGCGCCAAACGTTTTCAGCTGTGCACCTAAAATTTAGGTTGTGTACCTTAAAATTGAACACCAGGCGCACTTGTGCACCTGAAGAAAAAAATGAACTTTGAGCCCTGGGGTCATAAAAAATATTATTGCTAGTTCCCTTCTTGGTACTGGAATTACATCTTGTCTCAATGAACTATAAAATTGTCAGAGCCCAGAACTGAAGCTTTTCCCTTTTTTTGAGATATCAACTGTTAAATCACATTGAAACTAACCTCATGCAACTTCACTGTACATACCATATTGTATCGCTACCTCCAAATTAACACCACCCCTGATTAAATGTCACATTGGAGAGCAAATATACTAATGCTGTAAACGCTGCCTCCGAATAAATGCCACATCCCTGATGCAGCATTTATTCAAGGAATATAATCAAGAAGCGAGTACAGCAATGTTTTTCAGTTCAAAATGACTATACTTCAGTGCTATTCCACTAAGCTCTCTTTCCAGAATTATTGCAATGTGCAGTTCTGTTGTCAAGGCAGAAAACTTCGCTGGCACAACAAGCCCAACTTCTTTTTTTCTGGTTTACAAACAAATGCCACCCCCAAATAAATGCCACACTCGAGTCATGAAAAATTTAACAAATGCCATGACATTTAATCAAGTAAATACGGTAATTCAAAATTATGTGAGCATTTGCAGAAGCTACAAAATTCGGTCAGCAAGTCTGTTGTTCATGCCTTGCTGGAAACTTCTTTTTTTGAAATTTAGAAAACTATTATTTATTGTATTTTTTTAATAATTTTCAAGAGTTTGTTTGTCAATCACATATTAATTATCTCGAAGGAAGTACACATTTCAGGTGTCTGAACACAGTTTGATAGTTTCTTAACTTAGTCAGGGCCTCTGACAGGATGCAGAATAAAATTGCAAATTACACAGAAATTTGAGAGCATATTATGTGGAAGAATCGGTTAATTACACGAAAAAATAGCAAATTATGTTGTAGTTACACTGGAGCCCAGGTGAGGATTGATTGATGCAAGGAATGCCTGGTGGAATGAAATTGTGAAAAGTAGAAGCGAATGAACAAAGCGGGTTTTCCTCGGGTTTTGTTCGATGTTTCTGTTATTTCAGAAAGGAAAACTTGCAAAACTGTGCAACTCCATCTTCATAAAGAATGTGTTTAGCATAGATCTATCTCAGTCCATAATTCTTGATAATTTTTCAAATTTATGTTGAAATGCTCTCAGGATGCAGTGGATGCAGATTTTATTGTAGGATACAATTCCGCACCACTGCATCCTATCAGAGGCCCTGCTTAGTTATCTTTCATAGGGACATTATGTCAGAAGGCCCAAACCTAGCAAGAGAAAAATAAAATAACGAAAGTTTAGGTTGGTTTTTTTGAAGAGTTTGAACATTTCCAGTTTCAACTCAACACTAGTTAAATATATTTTTTGCCAAGTTTTCATAAAATCTGGTCACTAGAAATTTATTTATTTATTTATGATTTCAGTGGAGAAAAAGTCATTGAATACTAACTGCACACAATGGTTTCCTATTTTTGTTGATTCATATGAATATTATTTCAGGGTTAGTTGTACATGTAGTACTGTGTTCTCAAACATCAACTTAAAACTTGGCCAACTCATCTCTTTGTTAATAGGCAGTTCATTTTGCACACAATAAGTATTTAGGATTTTAGTGCTATCTTATTAAAATGTATAATAATTAATTATATAGGAACTGTAAATACTCATTACAGTTTTGTTTTAAACAGGATATGCGGAGCAGCCAAATAATTCCTCTGCGAGTCTCTTGCCCCATTTATTTACATCTCCAAAGACCAACCCAACATTAACCAATCAAGTACCAGTGCAAACCATCCCTTATGCTGTAGAAATAAATGGGAAACTTGAGCCAAGAGTCATGTATTTCAATCCCTCTGGTTATAAGAAGAAGACAAAACCTGGTCCAGTGGTCAGTGAGGAAGAAGTGCTTCGGTTCTTGGAAAACAGACCAAAGGAAGCTGCTAGGCTGGTGTTGAAGGCTAGGGACATTTGGAAGACGAGCTTGTTGTCTGGTCACATCTTGCCATTGTTTTACCAAAGAAATCCAGAACCATTTGAAGACTTTAGTGTGCAGCTAGCTTTGAGGTGCAGTCTCACATATGCAGAACTAAAAAAACTGAAATTAGATATTGGTAAGAAACTGCATTCAGCGACTGGAATCAATGTGATTGTTGATTCCCAGAAGGTTTTTACTCACATCAGTCTTGTTAGAAGAGATCAAGAGCAGCAAAGG
>JAOEHT020068615.1:0-13597 GCA_025448195.2 Parazoanthus atlanticus | reverse complement strand
CATACTTGACAAGTTAATAAAGTTATTATTATTATTATTATTATTATTATTATTATTATTATTATTATTATGCATGGAACAAAATATATCTCAAGTCAAGGAGAGTACATTCATCATATTTACAGCAGCCGACCCAGCCCGCTGCTTTGCAAACACATTCTTCGTTTAGAATATTCAACATTTCACTGCTGAGTCAAGGTTAAACACTCAACTGGGTGCTTTTTATTGACGCCGCTTTCATCAGCCAAGAATAACAGTTGACTAGTCCAGTCCTTCATCAAGCGATACCCCCATATCTATTTCAAAGGGATGTCAAGCATTCAGCGTCCCTGTTTATAAGCTTGTTCTCTTATCGCATGTAAATGTTTATGAATTTAAGAATATTTCCCGTGATATTTTTCCATCCTATGCTGTTGCTGTGTATTCATTCCGCAGGTTTTGAACAGTTTATAGCACTTCGTTTGGCTAAAAATCAGTCTCCAAACGTAAATTTCTCAGCACGTTATGATGGCATTCCAATATTTCCACCATCATGACAATTGAGACCACAATTCAATGCGGGCATCAGGCCCATTGACGTCATCATCCACATGCAGAAAGCACGCTGGATTCATGCCAGTGAAAAGGGATTGGCAGGTTATTTCTGAACTGTCTTCAGTTTTCACAGTTTTAGTTTAGCAATGGAAGCTCAGGCCAACGTGTGAACAAAGAGAAAAAGATACAAACTCCTTCGTTGATGGAATTGGAATGGAACTGAGAAAGAGAAGATTTAGGAAAGCGAATGGTTCTTGAATCAGCTGTATAGCAGTGTGTAGCGAATACGCTTTGCCGTGTTCTTCGTGATATATTTACGATCCACGACTGTAAGCTGTAAAGGATTCGCTTTATTTCGTGTTATTATCGAGTTTACCTGCTTTTTCTTAAGAAAAAGTACTAGATTTAGTATCAGCTGCTGGCTAAACTCTTACTGTAGCTAAGAAATTGAATAAAAGGATTGAAAGTTGTAGGAATAATATTGGGTGATAAGTAAACATATTTAATTACTTCTTCACGCTGACTAGAAGTCTCGTTCGGTATTAGTCAGAGTGATTTGAATAAAAGATGGTTTAAAATGAAAGTATTTGATGAATGCTCTGGCCAAAAACCTTAAAACAACTTAGTTATTATTGAAGTATTGTTTGTAATGCCCTTGTGGATCGACTCAGAAAATTTCACCTGTCAAAGTTCCGTATACATTATAATTTTGGAGTCGCCACTTGTAAGAATATTGATTAACGAAGCCTACAATTTAGACCGGCACGCAATTTGGGCCGCAGTTATCGAAAACTACACTGCGTAAAGTACTTAAAATTAATTTATTTAAAGGAAATAGATAAATCTAAAGATCTTACTCGACATAAACTACTGTAGTTTTATGCGGAGTTCCTTTCTTTTCATTTATGCAAGCAGAAAAACTGGCTCATAGAATAAAGGTTGCGATTTATGATTTGCTCTTCCCTTGATTTACATAACACACTGAAGCTCTCCAATATTCAATATTAAACCCATTTAATTCTTTAGTTTTGTTTTGTTTTCAAGAAATGGAAGAAAACTCTAGCTTGTTTTAGTTGTAATCTATTGTCTAACTTGACCTTAACAGGGAACAACTTGGCAGGATTCGCGGTCAGTGTTAGCACGTTTTAAGTCTGTGTTTGACAGCGGATGCAAACTCCTGAATCTACTGTAAGAGAAATAAACATTCAGATTCGTCAAAGGTGTATCAACTTCTCCAGTTGAATTTGTCCTAACAGATTTTGTGAACGTGTATTTGAAATCTGTAATTGTCACGATGGGTTAGTGTATGTGGCACAAAATGATTTGTTTAAGTGCTCTCAGAATTTGTAATGTATAGTGCATATAAGCTGAAACAAAGGACAGATCAAGAAATGAATAGGTGAAATATTTCGGTTGGTTTATCTCCTGCATTAAGACTGTCGTTTTCTAAGTTTGTCTTCATTCCACCAAGAACAATAAAACTAAAACTTACCTTAACTAGAAAGGATTTGGAGGTAAGGTTTCAAATTTTGCTAGACAATATTATATTCATGCAACTGCTTTAGGCTTTCTTTAAAATGGTGCTAAAACGAAACATTTTTTTAAAACATCCCATTTCAATTTATAGTTTTACTCAAGATTTACTCTATTTTAGTTGTAAATTTAAAGAAATGTCTTTTCCTTCTATCTGAGCTAACTGATCTATTTCAGGAACTGTCCTCAATGCAGCCATAATATCGTGCGTGATTACAACTAACCGGTTCTGTAAGTGAAGCCAACATAGCTCTCTCCATTTCTTTACCTGTCCTCATAAATTGATATGCTACAGAAATTTCAACTAGATTTGCTTTTGCAAAACTATAAGCTGTTGAATATGCTCTAAACTAAATCAGACCAGACAGTAAGCTTGTTTTGGCAGACCAACCTTGGAATGAACGAATGCTTGTCAACCAATTATATTTTTTGAACATGAAAGCCCTACAATAGTATTGTTTCAGTTTTGGTTTCTGTTCCTTATCCTTTTAAAACGATATGTACAGAAATTGAATGCCGTTGTCCGTTGTTTTTCGTTTATCACCAAATATTTCCCAAATGACAATATGATTTTGCTGTTTTGCAACACAACATATTCAATAATTGGTCCCTGTATTACCTCGTTTACAATAATCGGCACCACTTTTCGAGCTAAAGCTCTCCCCACCACAATAGTCTAAAATTCTGATGTAGTAAAGCATATGAAATCCTGCTTACCTAAATCAAAGACTGTTGCTAGGTGTGTATATTCTATGTATAAACTACGCCTGTATGTACCGAAAGACACTCAAGTCTTGCACAGGTATATTTTACGATTAACAACAAAGGCGATGCAGAATCTAATTTTCAACCGAGTCCGATTTAGACAACATTGCCAAAAGATAATCTTTCCTAGTTTTATACAAGCGAACATTTATTTTTGTTAAACCTAAAAATGTTTATCGATAAGGAATACCGCAAAAATTTTATGTGTTCCAATGCCGAAGATTTTGAATAAAAGCATATGCAAACTTGAGTTATATTCTAGAAAGCATCTAAAGTGCGTTTACATTTCTTCGTGTCTACTTTGTTTACCTTCTATTCCTTCTTACATCTTGTTTTAAAACCTCGGGGGAAAGATGTGTAATCAATGTTAACATTCGTTTACCGCAGTACACGTTCATTTTCACATTTCCGTTAGTTATATCCGCAAACTTTGAACTGTCAACAGGAAAAAGCTAAAAAGTAACTAAAGAGTTTAATAATAGGAAAAGCTAAATTCTGATTTGGTTAAAGTATAAAATAAGCAAGGTGAAACTGCGTTATGAGAGCTTAAATAAATCAAAACGCAACTGAGCTTGTGTTAAATGGCAATATGAAATCGAGTTTAGTATTTGGATTTGATTCCTACAAGTTCTATTTGACAGCATCTGTCAAAGTATTATATCTGTTAAAATGATTACCATATCTAGTCTATGTAATCAAATGCTATCTTTATGAGTTTATCGTTTATAATGATGCAATAGACGGGTGAAAAACAACCGAGAATTATCTCCCCACGTTAGGACATAAATAAAAAAATGCACGAGTTTACCGAAAGAACTCGTATCTCGTAAAGTAACTAAACCGAAAAACCTCTTTCCCTTGCTAATTTCAGTTTTAATACTGCATATGCTAAATCAGCTTCCTGCTGTTTGCTTCCACTAATTTAATATATTTTTTGCTCTGCTACAATATTAATTCAAATAAATGTTGCAGATTTGAAAGTTGTGCTCAGCACTTAATTTGGTAAAGATCCTCTTTTCAGTATACTCCTAGTTCTGGCCTTGTCGTTTTCCAATACTTGTGGTTTCGCGTTTCGGTGCATTATCAATTTGCACATTTGTTTACAAAGTGTCAATTAAACTCTACAGCTTGATGCCTCGGTAGATTTATTTTGTAAACCAAAAGCATATTATACAAATACGATTTTTGAAAGCGACAATAAATCTTGTAGACCAAAGAATGTCAATTCAGGACAAATCAGCATACTGTACTTGTCATGTCACCGAGGGATCACTAATGGCACTTGATAGATAAATTGCAAAAGAAGATTTTCAAAAATAAATTAGCTTGAATGCAAAACTTCCCAGAGGCAAAGTTTCTTTCAAAAGCGAATGTTGGTGCAAATTAATTCAATCTATTACTTCAGGTACATTAGTTATTACTGAGAAGTGAGATGTCATAAATTTCCGGCGCGGCGTGACGGCGTTTCATTTTGGTTGTTAATAACTTGAGAATCTTTGGAACGGATGAACGGCAATCAAAATTAATTATCGGTCTCACGAAATTGAATCCCACAACGAGACAGCAAAACTGAGACTATAAAAGGGAAGAAGAAACCGCTCTCCTTTAAACTTACAGTGCACGGGAGAAGCTGTGATCCACAAGGCACTTCTCCCAAGGCGAAGCAGCTAGTACCCAGGCAGCTGAGCCTTGCGTCCGCCTCGGCCAAGGCGGGACGAGTGCCTAATTTTTGATAGGTCGAGGGGGCCTGCGTCCGCGCTTGCCTTCTCACTTTATGAACAAAACCAAAGCGAGTTACGACTACATGCATAGGAACATAAATGTCTGATACAACAAACGAAGTGATTACAAAATCTGAGGAATGAGAAATCAAAAAAATATAGAAATAACACATTGATCAATAGTCAGTTTGAACCTTTAAGGTCCGTTTGTTTGTTCTTAAACACGTGTCAATACTTTCACTTGAATCACACTCGTTCATTTAATATAAGTCTGATTTTTAAAACATTCATTCTTATTATCCTCAACAATATATGAAACTGTGTGAGAACTCGTCGCCAGCAGCTAATCTGAGTCTCTGATACGAGCCCTGTTTTTTAACACTATTACCAATGAAGCCGGTCAACAACTCCACCATTAGATTGCTGTTAATGCCCATTCTGCTTGGGTGTCGAAAGATCTATTCATACAAATGACGAGGTGCTGTGATAGGAAATATTAGTAATTGGCCAAATCTGTCTTTGCAACAGTTGCTACCTCAACGAAAACAGTAATGAAAACAACAACAACGATGACAAGCCCTACAACATTAAAGTTAACAACAACAACAACAACAACAACAAGAATGACGAACGACGACATTAATAACGGCAGCAACAACAACAGCAACAACACTGAACAACGAAAAAGATTTTTATAAAGCAAAGAGGAAAACAACAGTGCTGTTCGTGTCTAAGTTTTGGTAAAACATTCCAAGTATTGCTCGACTCGAAGCTGCCTCGCTCCTTCCGCTGTATTTTGTTCTAGTTACCAGACACCTGGATCGTTTACGTTTCATGTTAATGGTGCTCTGCGAGTCTGTTTCCTTTATAAAACAAATAATTAGTTTGCTGTCCATAAAATCTGCAGGAGCGAATGGCCTTCTCGGTCCAGACCCAACTTTCGTCACTCAGTTGTGATTTGAAACCATCGTTTCTTTAAGTTGACATTCAACGTTACCGCATGACTGCACCCATTGAAAACATATTGTTAATAAGAAAAAACAAAGAAATATATCTTGTACGAGAGTTTATTCAGTTTTTTGGCATTACAAGTTAATGGTGTTCTTTATATTTAATTGCAAAACTTGAATTGCACTAAAACTCTACAGCCCTGTTCACACAGCAAAAACTACGCGCCCGGGTTAGTTTTCGTCGTGTGGACAGTGCCAAGACAGGTTTGACCTGGGTTAAATCTAACCCACCTCTTGAGGTCGGTTTAATCTGGGTCGAACCTGGGTTAGTAGTTTGTACCGTGTGAACAGGGCTTACTGCAGGAACTTGCAAATTTAAGTGTGATTATTTTAAAGCAAATTCTCGGGCGGTCTTGCAAAATAATTTTAGTATTTGATTAATGATGTCTTGAATCTTTAATCAGAGCATTGTTTTCCTACATTTGCTGTAAGATATACTATTAATAGTATTTTGTGGTTCTCGCACGTTTTACTCATTTTTGACTATCAATTTGTTTTCTTAGATTTTAACAAAGGAATTATTTATTGATTCGAATAATAACACCTAACCATGTATCAGCTTCACTGAGTCTGAGATTTACGTTTAACAGCAAAAGAGTTGTCAGAACTCTTCTTATCCTCACTGGTATTAGTTTGGGAAAACATTTCTTTCTCACTACTCACCATTGGAGGACAAAATCTGATGACAACATTGAATTCGGAAAGGCGATATATGTCAAATGTTTGTTACGCTCTTGATATCGATCTCTTAAGTTGTCGCAATTCAAAGAAGCTGGAATATATTTTTTTTAGTTCGGTAAGACTATTAATGGCCACCTGTGTGCAAAGCAAACTTTTAAGTTTTATAGAATATGTTTTGCTGAGTGCATAGAGCTGATTGTGGAGTTAGAGCAATGACCGAAACCGAAGCTGAAATACTGCAGGTGGTGTTTATGCTGCAGCTTGAAAAATATCTTAAACCTATTATTCAAAGAAATGGGATTAACTAACTGGCCTTAAACATCACGGCAGTTGTCAAAGGCTTAAACTGTTGAAATTATGACACTGGCACAGTCGTGCAATTTGATTGTTTATGGTAATGCCTTGCTTTGTTTCTTAAACTACAGCCATTTTCTTCAAAACTGGAATACCGGATTAGTCACGACAAACATTGCATGATCTTGTTTACAGCACTAGTCAAGGTATTTTGCACTGGTAAACCATGTAATCTTTCAAGTAAAAGAACTGAATATTGCGGTTTCAAAAACATTATACACCTTCAATAATAACTGCATATTTTTAATTGTAACTAGTGATTATATTTGGCGCTATCAGCCCAGACTACGTCTCTTTCAAATATCATAAAGAACAAATCTATATCAGCGTATTGACTGTTAAAAGTCGTCAATGATACACCGTATGCGCTTAACTCTTCAAGATATTTCAGCCTTACAGAGTTGTTGACCGTTAAAAGTCGAGATAATGCATCTAGTTCTTTCGTTTTTAATACTTTTCAAACTTTTCAGGCTTTACGGAGAAGTATGCCTTGCAGTCAAATACTGTTACATGAAATGTATTCTGACATTTCTGTAAGTGAGTGACTTGTTTTTCCAGTGCAAATGATTAGTCTGATTTTGTGCATTTGTCAAGTTTATCACTGAAAGCTTCCCCGAGATACCAAAGAATGAATCAAGAGACTTCTTGTTTACTTTGTGTGCCTTGTTGTAGTTGTTTAGTTTCCTTTGCTTTGTAAGCTTAACATCAAGTTAAAACTACAAAGGACTGAAATGTGGAAATAACGTTTATTTGGTATTCTACTTTACAGATACAGTTCCTTTTAGATATTGCATGCGAAGGGCCCAAACTTGATTGTATTTTGAGGATCCTATTCAAGCCCGACCAGACGTGCCATTCGGTCGACTGGTCGACAACTAACTGATGCGTGCAAACATCTATACCGCAGTTACCTTTTGAGAGTGATCAAAATATGATATCTTGAAACCTGGGTTTCATTAGCAACTAAGAGTTGAAATCACCCCTAAACCTTCAGCCTGACGAGCGAATGCTTCGAATTTGTCTTTTGGTTTGTGGTGGGCAGTCAAGCGCGTACGCAGGTCTGCCCGGACTAACAAAAATTGCACACCGTGCACCCACGTTCTGGGGAACACGCAGAGGTCAGCCCTCAAAGTGCAATGAGAGCCTCGCTCTGGGGCAACTGCCTCATGGATCACAGTCACTCCAGTGCTCTGTAAGTATGACGACTATCGGCCAGGTAACCGCTTTTATACCTCGCTGACTCTCACTGGGTTGTGGGATCTAACTCGCTCAATTCTGGCTAATATCGGCTGCTCTCGGGTGGTCGACCAGTAAAGCGAACAGAGCTAGCTGAGCATGCGCAAATGCCTCATACTAACAATGTTCATGTCGGAATCAATTCAAAATGTTTTCCAAGTCTATAAAACAACCCCAAATACTTCGTTCTTCTACGAATCTGTACTTCTAGTTTTAGCTATACTGCTATGTGAGAGTGTTTCGGTGTACAGGTGTTTGCTTGTGTGGACTGTGGTGTGCCGTCTTGATTGGCCAATATTGTCACCTCAAACAAAAGCGTGAACTGTGTGTATTTTAGGATACTTTGCAAACAATCATTGCTTTTGATATACGATGGAGTTTCTCAGGGCACCTTAACGGATTCATAATCGACTACCGCAAAATTCTCCTATTAGTATAATTCTTGCTTAGACAACCCAGGCAAATTTTGACGCCCATGATTTATGTTCAAAATACATCTGAGGTCAGTGATTAACGCAGTAACAGCTTCACTATAGTTGTACAAACACAGTGTCGAGTGATGTTATTAGTCACACTTTGAAAGACTATGTTACTTCATTTTACAGAACGACATGACAGTCGCCAGATTAGACACTTGCTATCTTGGAAAATTTCCTCAGAAGTGAAACATTTCTTTACATCCATTGGCAGTATCGATTGCTTTGAGATATAGAAAAAAATGTTGTCGTTTCTTGGTTTCCGCAAAGTGGTTACTATTAAATATGAACCGTTTAGTCAGACATGGAAAGCATTATATGAAAATGTCTCATTTTCAGCAGATAAAATTTAAGCTGAAATCGAATGGTTGACGAAGTTTCCTATCGGGTGTCAAATTTGATGCGAAGAACATCCGGGCTTTTGTTATAGCTTTGTTGGTGCGTTATTCGAAGAGATGATAAAAATATATTAAATGGCGGTGTTCTATAGGTGTTTTTGCTTTCCTTCAACAAGTCAAATTGTCAATTTACACAAACTACCCAGAAACTTTCTCTCCTTTTTGTTTTTCACCAACGATCGTGAGAAGCAGAGTGAATCAGTTTTGGGGGCGCAATGACAAGCTTCAACCGTATCTGAAACAGTTTAAAAGCTGGCGCAAAAAGCTGTAATCTTTCTTTTGAAACAAACTCCTGTCCGACCGGAACTCAAATAAAGAGACTCAGTCGATTAATTTACATTCATTATTTATTCAATATGAATTTTTATTCGTGAACTAGGCAACCCTTGTAATTTCTAGTACATAAATTAAAGTTCAGTACTATTTTTCGTTGTATTGGATTCCAACGAGACGTAACTTTTTAATAGCCGGAAAATTGGTGATTATTGCATCTAAAGTTTGAAAGAGCTGACGAAAAACAACCGGTTGTGAGATCAAGTAACAAAAAAGGAGAAAAATAGCCACTTTGTGTTATAACAAAACACATTAAAGAAACAAAACGCCTGTATTACCAAACGAGATTCTTTTTGAAGAAAGTGTATGCGTTTGTAAGAGATATATATCAGTCCTTTCTGTTTAGTTGTGTTCCATTAAATTATCCAGACAATAAGACTGACATTAGAAACGGAAGCTTTAGCATATTAAAGTAAACACTGGGAAGGCCCCTCAATGGTCTCAATAATTTAGCTTTGAAATGGAGAGAAATGCGTTTGGTTGCTATTAAGTCGATTAGATGCCTAGTTAAATCTTGAACAAAACCCTATCTTTTTATCTGATAGTCTTAGAAAAACTTGACAGATTTTACGGTTGCAGATCTAAATTACTCATTCATATTTATATGCGCGACACTTTCCTTTCAGTTTTGTAAACAGATCGACAATTTCAGAGCTTTCATAGCTGCAGAACTGATCTTGTATTAAATAAGAGCTTATATTCGCGATATAGTAAAAGTATATGATGTTGATTTTAAACGTATCAAAAATGCTTGGAAATAGAAGTCGTTCTTAAACCGAGTATAGACGACCACGTACACTAGTATACCAGATGGTCAATGCAAAAATGATTTTGAACTCAGTTGAGACACAGTTTAAACATGTGGTCGCATTAAAGTCACTCAACAGATTTTATTGATTTTTCGAAATATCGCATTTGCTTTTTTGCAAATTTTGTTTGTTTCTGAAGTTCATTTCACTGGAAACACTGACCATCGGCTTCACAGCTATATGTGGAGGATATTTTAAGAGATGGCTATCTTAAGAAATCGATTTGCGGTTTATTCTATTAATAGCTGCTGAGTCAGTCCATGTATCTTCCAATGAATTAATATTGTCCTGTCCGGTTCAATTTTCAGTAACACAATGTGGCTAACTCTCGCATTTAATGAGCTTTCTGTTAGTTTATGTCTACCACTCCAACTGAAAAGAAAAGAAAACTAAGATTTTCTAAATAATTGCTAACCCCGTTGATCTTAAATAGTTATGATATTATATTTCTACAATAGCTCACCAGTTTATTGAAAATGAAAAGGGCGACCTTTGATTACGCAAGCTGGTCTTAATTTCTCTCCAGTATTTGTCAAAGGAGTGGCTTGGAAAATACATGAAACATTCAGATATTTTCTAAGATAATTAAGGACCTAGATGCAACAAATATTGGGTTTTAAAGTTTTTATTAAAATCCAGGCTTCTTTTTGGCAGACTACGAACATTTTTAAAAATTTAACAGGTGCATGACATCACGAGATGAATAACTTATTTTTTGATTGATGTCCAAACTCGTCAGGGACTCAAGTGGTCGCTTAAAACGCAGACTGAAGACCTTCTGAGTTGGCGAAAATTAGTCCGCTTCAGCTGGCTTCTGAACTTTTCTCCACCTTTTTTCAGCAGCAAAATTTGTGTTTGTAGAAGAAATATCTTTGTTTAACGGTCCCAGTTGAAGCATAATCGTTTGTAAGTCAGCAGTTTTAAGTTAAACGCAGTAAAACAAATCCTATATATAATATCGGTTCCTTTTAGTTGTGGGCTCACACAGCACGAGGTTTACAAGAGTTCTTTGATGGAAAATAAACTCATTTTCATCTGGATATTGGATTGACTGAAAGCAGGACTGAAAATACTTCAAAAACGAACTCAGCAGCTGAAATATATATATTTTTGGATGCTTATGATTTATGCTATTTTTGTAGGGCAATTTTGTTACAGTGAGTTTTTTTGGGCTTCTTTTATTAAGACATTTAACCAAGAAAAGCATATTCGTGTTTTAAAATAGTTTGGCTTTGTTGATCAAACAGTTCGTGTAAACAAACTGCTTGAGATATACGGAATCAGTCTTCTCCCTCTTCAAGCTGTTCTGAACCATACGTTGTTATGGCCCAAACGGTTCCTCTCGCAATAACTAATTCAGTAATTCTGAATTTTAAATTATTCAGTTTAGGAATAAAGTTGGTCCTTATTTTCCTTTCCTAATAAAGAACAAAAAATACTGGAAATATAAAAATGCTTCTGTAGTTTCAGTTGCTATTGACAAAATAGCAGTTAATCTAACTTTTCTACTGACTCCTTTAATACCATTTTATTGGCGAATGTTTAGTTTTGTTAGATACACCAAGTCTATTTACATCTCCTGGAAAAGGTTGATTTGAGAAAACAGAAACCAGAGAAAATGTGACCTGGAACCTCAAAAGCGAAGATTGCTTCTTATAAGACTTTCGAAATCAGTTTCGCACTAAAATAAATTTTTATTTCTATGGTTTCAAACTTGTCAATTTTCTTGACTTTTTGTCTGTTTGCTTACCAATCGTTCTTCTCTCTTCTCAACTGTGCAATAAAACGAATGTTATCTCTTCCTCATTGTAAGAATTAAAATTTGTGTTATTTTGTCGTTTTCATAAGTTCAAACGTATAGTGACTAGCATACTGTTTCATTCAGTTTTATCAGCGACATTTTGTGGTGAGTTTCCAAATGTGGCACCTTCCTTCTCCATGCATATTGAGATGGGCAATCTTGCCGACCTTATTAATAATTTGATCACGTGTTTCTTTCTAAGCACGAGCAGTTAACAAGAAAAGAGAAAAGTATTTTTTTAGTTTTGTTGGTGGGCAGTCTAGCGCGTACGCAGGTCTGCCCGGACTAACAAAAATTATGCACCGTGCCACCCGGTATCGGGAAACACGCAGAGGTCAGCTCTCAAAGTGCAATGAGAGCCTCTCTCTGGAAGAACTGCCTTGTGGATCACAGTCTCTCCAGTGCATTGTAAGTATGACCAAGCAGGCCTGATCGACGCCTTTTATACGTCAAATTTGACGTGTATCACGTGGGACTTGCAAATTGCTGTAAAACCAGCCGAAGCTGTCCCAGTGATCATTAAGCCACTAAAGCTTGAGATTGAAATAAGGGAGGTTTACGCGCATGTGCATTTTTGAGAGCTCAATTGACGCACACTTCACTTTGTTTAGGCCAACCTTCAGCCAAACCAACTGCCGGGCGTTTGACTTTCTTTGATTATGCTGCTATTAATTCGCTGTAGAGTTTTAATTACACGCCTCTAGCTTGCTCTGTTCACAACTGCAAGTTAATATTAAGAGTGAATACCAGTAAGAATCGAAGAACAATTTTAAAAAAGTGGCCACATTCATAAAATGAATTTCGCTCATACCGTACTTTGTCAGTTGGTAGGGCTATAATCTCAGACATCATCATTGGACATGGGCTTCCCGTGCCCCTAACCCCCCTACTTGACCCAATGTTGCTTTACATATGGAAGTTCGGAAAAAATAATGAAAGAACAGTCGGCACTGAAAACAGGGTTTAAGGGGGAGGAGTTTCTGCAAAGGGTGTCCAAAGACTTTTTTCTGGGATTGCAGGTAAGTAGCATAAAGATATGCAGTCAGCTTTTTCGTAATTTTTAATATAACGGTATGTACAAATCCGCAAAATTCTGTCAGGGCATCGGAAACTCAGGTTTCACTTCGTAAGGACCCGAATGTTAACACTTTTCGGCTTCTCGCTTCACAGATGTAAACGTCGCTATGGACGTTTTTAAATTTGAATTGAATACGTTGAATACATTGGTCCTTTCTTCCTCGAGATATAGTTTTTATTTTTATCTGCGCTTAATTGTGAACAAACCGAGACCCGAATAAGTACATACACTTTTCGCATTCTAACAAAAGTATATAGTCGAACACATAACAACTCCATGCAGCGAAATAAAAAACTGACCGGTAGTGTCTCAAATCCTTGAACATTTAACCTTAGAGATCTGAGATATCGGTCTTTAGGTTTACGGTTCAACCTTTGCGGGATTTTCTACATATTTCACACGAGTGCCGACCAAAGTTCCGCAAAAATAATTTTTTGCACCAATGAAATGTACATAAAATTTTTGAGGTGTGCATAAGACGTGATGTAATTAATGATATGAGCGCCACGGGTTTTCTTGTCATTTGATGTTGGTATATGTTATGCTTTTCTTGCATTAACCGCAAGTTCCTTTTGATTTCAGATCTGGCAGGATGCTCTTCCTTAAGAGATCCATCTCTTAACTCCTTATTTCCAGATATTATTGAGCGTCAGCTGGCGTCCAAGGCTTGCTCCACCCTGCAGAATTATAACAATGATTGGTGTAACCGTCATCCCGGTAAAGCCTCTCCATATCGCGCTATTCACAGGCTACCCAAGCTTATAATTTGACCTTTCTTATGAGTTGTTCTCTGTACGGCCGACGTGGTGTACGTGGTGTTAACCAATACGTAATGGACAATTAGTTTATAAGAGAATGTATGGGGAAT
>JAOEHT020068517.1:0-13598 GCA_025448195.2 Parazoanthus atlanticus | reverse complement strand
CCCCCCCCCTGCCCCCCTTAATTTAAGCCCATTCTGAATATAAGCCCATTAAAAGTGCTTTGAAAGCTATAAGCCCATGGGCTTATATTCGGAAGTTTACGGTACTTTTATTGTGAACTCTCATAATGCAGCTCATTGTTTTTGGTGGTTAGGTTTTGTTTCCGAGATGTTGGTTGTTATTATTGTCATTGTTTAATTAGCCAATCGGAGAACAGATACGTTGAGGTGCTTCATGACCGCTTGCTTCTTGTACTCAAAAGGGACAATATGGCAAGTTCGGAAGACAAATGTCGTTGGATGACTGGAAACGTGGCCCTCCAAGTCAGGGTCCTCAGCCACCGCATCAACAACCTTGGGAGACGTACTACAACTCGGCTCAGTCCCAACCCGGCCGCTTGTCCTCTTCCAGTAGATCAGGTTCATCCATTGGCTCGTTGGAAGACATGGCGGAGAATGGGCATGAACAGCCATCATTCGCCCACTCGCCCAGACGACAGGGACCCCGACCCACCCTGACTGATAGGTCCTCCTCTGATGACAGCCGAGGGATGATGCAAGGATATGGGTATGTGATAGGGAGGGAGGGGAGGAACGGGGGGGGGGGGCATTCATCACCGCCTTCGCCTTGTGTTTCTCTTAACTTCTCTGGTGTTCAATAATACTGTCGTTTTTATATCACAATCTATAGACAAAGTTTGCGTAGATTAATGTCCGTCTTTACTGCCTCATTTGTGTTATTGCCTTTCTAACTTATTCTTTCTAAATTTTTCTCCAGCGCTCCTCAACAGTCAGCATTTGATGGTTGGCAGCCCAAGCAGGGTTTTCACATGAACAGAAACCAGCGCCGTTATTCCTCTCCTATCAACAATGGTCACGGAATGCGTTCACCCACCGCGGAGTTCTGGCCTCAACAGCAAATTCCCAACTTGCCCAGAGCTTGGCAAGATTCATCCCCATACCCAGACCCCCCTGTGTCTACACCAACAGGGCTAAGGCCTGGAGCTGATCCTTGGTTACCAACCGCGCAGACCTCGCAGTACTCTCCTTCAAGCAGCCAATCACAGGTACCCACTACAAGCTACGGAGATACCGGCATCTACATGTCCGCCGGTTTTAGTTCCCGCTAGTTTGCACGAAGCTATCACGTGGTGTTGACTTGGCTGTAATGCCATACGCACGTGAAATGGACATGAAGCATCGCTGTCGACGAAGCTGGGTCTCTTCAAAAGGGCAAGTTGACTAGTGAGTCTCTCTTTAGAATTACAGTAATTTGAGATAACGTTGTCGTAAAGATAATTAGATAACGTTATCGATTGGCATTGAAACAAGAAATTAACCAAGGCAATAGTTTGTCGAATCCCCAAAATACGTTTCTTTCGAAACGCTCTTTATATAGGAATAGAACGTTAAAGTGAGTAGGTGCTTTTTCGACGTATCCGCCAGTTAAGCTAGTTTGAGGTATTTGTATACAGGTAAAACAGGTTGTGTAAGTGCATTCATGCATTTCCAAATCGAAAGGTATTATGAACTTTCAAATTTAGAAGAGAAAAATGCAAACTGCTGGAGCAACTTGCATTTATTCGACATTTTTAGTGACCCATATTCTTTCTGGTCTTAGTGTGCACTAATGCTGTCTTTAGCATTGGAACAAGTTTTTCTGAAATGCAGAGTTCATGTGATACTACGAGAAGTGGGACAAGCCAGTTTAAGCAAAGACCTCAGACTGGACAGTTGCGTATTTAAACTTTTTATTCGTTAAATTTGCATTTCGACACCAGAGGAAACTTGGCTGGTAAATCATATATTTCCGGAGAATAGACCTAAATTGTCTTTCAGATAGTATATATTTATTGTCGTATTCTTTGCGATAGGAAACAAGTTACAGAAAAATAAATAATTATTACTATTCAGCAGAAGATTTATCAAAACAAGAAGAAAATGAGAAACAATAAGGAACGTTAAAATAGTATAGACCCAATCTTGATTGTATGTAGGCGATTTACACCCATGATTTCGTGCTGAATTAGACTTTTGTTTGTGAATATAAAGCTTTATTAAGCCTCCTCTCAAAGAAGTCCTCCCCCTCAGTTTTTGGACACAATTTTCACAACCTCGCACCTCAAAGGAAAGTACAGTAGGTATACACTGTAGTCAAACGAAACAGTGTTTCAGTAGAGAAGAACGTCCCACAGTCAACTCATCATCCTATGTTTATAATAAGTCACGACATTATCTAAGCTTTTTGGTTTACAAGTTTCTGTTAAAGACATTTGTGTCCATTTTTGACTGGATATCGTCTGGTTTTTATTGGGAGCCAACTTTTGAACAAACACCCCCCCCCCCCCATCTCTACTAAGTCACCCCACCTCCACCCTTTCCGTTCTCCTCCAGTGGTCCCGCGAAAATGCCCCGGGGGGCTTGATAGAGGTAATAGGAATTTTAAGGCTATTTCCTGACAATATTTGAGCGTAACGTGACTCCAAGTCAGATCTTTTTGTACAACTAATTCAGAAAAGTCGATGCGCCTTAACTCCTGACTTATTGTACTATAAATATGATATTTCTCACAACTGTAAACATTTGTAGTTACTTGCAGTCTAGATGAGTTAAGAGTACTTAATATCAAAAACGTTCTGATCAATATTTTATGGCTTCTCTTTTTGGATTTAACTAAGTGGGTAATAGGAACTAGAGAATAACACGACTGCTTTCTGAGTTCAGTGCAGTCTGGTAACAAGACTATTGAATGTGAAACATGAATATTACTAGCAGTAGTGTTTCAATGTGATCAGTTTCAATTGACATAAATTTGTTCATGCAAACACATAACTTTAAAACTGTATTGATAGTTTTTTAGAACCTTAAAATATACAAACAACCACCGTATGATTGGTTTATTATTTTGTATATAGTGGAGCTCAAAATAGTCCAAAGCAAAAATGGTTAAATCATATATCAGTTTACTCAGAGAAATTTATTTTTGTATAAAGTTTATAGATTTATTGTTTGTTATATAGTCATACTATTTATGCATGTAATGCTTATTTGTTCGAATGTCTTGGAAAGATAGTCCAAATTTACAAAATAACCGTTTACTATTTACTATTTAACGACTGAAAATTACAATTTTTACAAGTCGATTTATAGCAGTTCACTGTCATACAAACAGCACTCAAGGAATTGTGCAAGACAAAGTAATTACTGCATCTTGTTTCTAATCGGACGGTCTTGATCAGTTCTTTATTATTCGACCACTGCGAACTTCATTCCTGTACAACTATATATGGTGATTTGAGTGTTTGAGTTATACTTTCTTGAAATGTCACTCTTCTAAGAGTGCCTATCTTTTACTCGCTCGTCCAACGCAAGAAATAGGCTCTAACGAAATATGTTGAGCATGCACGAGCTTGCTTGTCTTGGCAAAAACAAAATGTGTCAAACAGGTTTTGAACCGGTTTCACTTGTTGCGCTTGCGCATTGGGCATAACCACTGACATGTTACAAGCCTACTATTCCGGCCGTGCGACCGGTTTGAAACCTGCTCACAATCCTTGGGATACGCTCAATAGAGCCTATCTTTTGCGTTGGTCGAACCGGTAAAAAGCGATATGCTCTGTTAGAAGACCAGTTCAAAATCCAAATAGTATGTACCAAACCAGTGAATATTACTTTTCAGTCAATGTAAAGATGGTATCAGTTGATATTCTGGTACTGGAATAGTGCTCTTACAGCTGTTATGTAGACAAAACTAAAGATAGATTTGATAGTTACTCAAAACTTACGCAAATCTTGAAGCAATTGTTACCGGGGAGGGGAGGGCTGGCAATTAGTGTAGTGTTTATAGCTGCCCACAATGGTACTTTTCGCCCAAATTATGTTTATTGTGCGTCAACAAAACGGCTGAATGTCGAATATAAATCACACAGCTCACATAGTCGAGTCTTACCATCAACGCCATTTTCCCTTATATTTACATATGATTAGACAGTTGGTGTCAAGACCAAAATTGACGTTTGTAATCAGTAAACTGAAAAAGGACAAAAAAATATTTCGATAAAACATTGCATTAAATGTCTAAAAATGAAATGGTTTATCTACAACAATTATTGGGAATTTCAATCAGTTACGAAAACTTTAGTTGTCGAAGGTAATATTTGAAACTAGGCGATGGATAATGCCTGTTTGACTTTGTGTTTAGTACTGAAGTCAATAATGACGTTTCTACTGGTTTCACATTTTTGAAAGAAAACGTAGTTCAGTGTTTATTTGCAGTAAAAAATACATGGTCTTTTTCAAACTCTGACCTAGAAAAAAATATTCATTACTCTCATGGTCCAAAGAGTTCCCGTGTAGGCAAGGAACATCAGTAAATGCCGCAATTAATTTTGTTTTTGAAAATTTGATCTGGCTACTTTGCTGGAAAATTCCCATTCAAACAGAAAGAAAAAAAAATAGATAAAAAAGATAAATCGGCATTGAATACAGATCGGAATTTATGTAACTAGTTCAGTTTTACAAAACTGAAAGACTGAAATTAAAAGAGGTTGCACTTTTCAGATTAAAAAAGATTTTCGATTTGTATAGAAATTTAGTATTTAATCAGCTTTAAAACAAGTGAATGAATGAAGTCTTTACTGGCTCGTATTTAGTGTTTATGATTCCCGCTTGACGAAATAGTATTGAATGCATGTTATTATTTAGTCCGTTGATCGGCGCTTTTGTGAATAGTTGGTTATTTAGTGTTAGCAGAGTATTTAAAAAACTTATTAGGGCGTTAAATGCCAAAGTTAAATACAAAATAGAGAATTTATAGTTCAGCAGCTTGATCGTTTAACAAGCGGTTAAATGCGTAGGTTGCAACGACTGTTGATCATGTCGAAACATGTACGTTTTTATACCAGAGATAGATTTAATTCAACTGGTCGCTTTTATACTTGCCATTTTTTTCATTTTTTTATACATCCAAGAATTAAAACAAGGTTTAAGTTTAATGTTTTGCGACTTTAAACGAACTGGTTATACCGGCCCCTCAAATTTATCAGCCATTCCTGGCGCCAATGACCGTGCATCATCATGGTCAGTGGTTGTTGCAATTATGTTGAGGTTAAACTGGTTCTTTCGTTGTTCCAAAGGTTTGACAGTTCGATATGTTAGTATCCGATTTCTATGTAACTACTGAGGAAAAGCTCATTGCATGCACTGTTTCAAGTTGTTATATGAAACTAAGTATCACACGACGTGTTCCATCGCAACTGCTCGTTTCCACAGTGAAGAAGCTTACAAAATCTCAAAGCTTATCGGTTTGATTGACATAAGGCAAACCTAAGCTACATAACGTGGGGAAATCCGTATGAGTTGCGTAACAAAGAAAACAGTGGTGGACTAGTTCCAGTCAGTTTATCAACATCTATATTCTTCTCACAGTTCAACGTTGATGATCAAGTTCTCTCAACCTGCTTATGAGACGTATATCGGAGATAGTGTGAATAACCATGATACAGTTTGTTTTTTTAGGGCTCTCAGATTAAATTCAATAGTCCGGCATGTAATTTTTGCTTTGGTCACCTTTTAGTTGAAAAGTGGCGAAATTGAGCAGCTGTCTCGGAACACATTGTCTTGTGATAGTTTCCGCCACTCCAATTTCAGTTTCGAGTTCGTCGTCAGCATATTTGAGTATATAGAGACATACGACAAGTTCGAGATAGGCTGGCGGTTAAATAGGTAAAAACGTGTCCGTTACAAACAGTCTGCTGGCAGGCTATATTGAAAACTTTGGTTAAATGTTACTTTGAAACAAAATTCACCAGAGCCGGGCTTTAAGAATAGTGTCACAATAATATTTGATTTCTGTGACCATGGCAGTTCAAAATTGGACCACAAAAACATTGTTTTCCAAAGTTTTATTTGGGATTTTCAGTTTTTCACTCGCCAGCCTACTTGGATTCAGGAACCCAATAGTGGACTGAACAATAGTGGCATGCCATATTCACACCAACTTGCTCAACGAAAGTAATAGTGTCAGATGATGTGTTTGTAAATTCTTTTCACCTATCTCCATACATTTCCTATAGATAGGTTAGGAGAATTTGGCACTTCACCTTAGAGAATTTAGAGCTAATGATCAATTCCTTTATTCTCACAACCAATCAACTTATTTTATATTGATACTGTAAGGAGAAGATAGAAGTTGATAAACATGGTGGGAGTGAAAGGGTTAAGGCCTATCTGCTGTGGTTTTTATAACGGCACGAAAGCTATCCGGTATAGTGTGAACGAAAATTTCTTCAGCTTGAGCGATATGAATACCCAGGGAGGAGGAGACTTCTGAAAAAATGACGGTGGGATCCGAGAGATGAGCTAAAACTTTTAAAAACCCTAATTTTAGCCATATTTGGTTTAAAATAGAAATTTTTATTTTTGTTTAGAAGAATGGGAATGTACGGTTCGCGATGGGATGACGTCAATTGCTCTTTTACTATGCACTTTTGGTTAAAAACATTTTTTCAGACTACTTTACAAAAACTAAGAATAGGGTCCTATTTTCCGGCTGGCAGTCTTAAAACTGGTGTCAAAATTATACCTAAAAAACTTAACTGCAAGAAATTATACCTTTAGGACCATCTTCCAGTCATTTTTTCCGGGAGTTCTCCAGGCCGGGGTACACATGAAAGCCAAACTAGAGAAGTTTTTTTAGCTCAGTTTACCACTGATATCGTTACTACACTATCCTTGGCGTTATATAGAGGCTCTGAAGTTTGCTTTGGGCGAAAGTCAATTAAATCTCATTTCAAACAGAGATCCGCACATCAAATTCCGGCGGTTGGAGTAGTGCCTTTTCGAAGCACAAAGTGTACGTTGTCCGCCGATCTGTAAATCGTGATTGGTTACTTCGGAGACACATACATGCAACCAGTTTTTTGTGTCGTTGAAGGCAGCCCAAAACAAACTTTTGAGCGACGGAAAACGAAGGGTTGCCTAGTAATAGTAACAAAAACCTGTATAGGAACAGCTGCTCGAGATCCAATGCTGCTGCAAATGATTTTTTCCCGATGTTACAGCATCAGCTGGAACTATCAGTAGACGACTAGGTTCAACATAGATAGATTTCAAATCTAAATTGGCGAACTATAATATATAGATAAATATATATACATATATATATACAAGTCTTGTGGCTCAGAAGCAGAGCAGATAGAATTATTAACAAAATATTTTCAATTATTTAAAGAGTGATTTGTAAACGAAATACTTGTTGTCGTGAATAGAGTAATATGAGGCAAGAGTTTGTAGTCGTAGTCACTGGTTAGCCTAATATCGATTACCTCCCTATATTTTTGTAAACGCTTGCGATGAAGTTTTGTACTGAAAGTTATGGTACGCAATTGATTAAACATTGAATGAGCTATATCTTGTCTTTTGAGTTGTTTCATGGTGAGCTATTGCGATGTATCACCGGGGTACTTTTAAAGCATCACTTTGGCTTGTAGTTTGTTGTAGGACACACCAGATCCAAATACTACGTCATTAATCACGTCTTGCGGAAGATATTCGTGCCGAGATATTTTGATCAGTTTTCTCTTTTTCAAAAACAATCAGGGTACCATGCACGATCAGGGAAAAGTCAGTGAAAACAGTTTTTAATGTAAAGTTAATTCGGGTTAGAGAAATCTTCTCTTTAGTCTCAAGTCACTGAAAAGTCACAAGGAGCCCTGATATACATATACCCTACTAAAAGTTAAAATACCTAAAAAATACATAATATATTGTTAAAAAATCTAAAAAATTAAGAATTAACAGTTACACGAAATGCAAAAATATAAAATAGAGAAATATTAAAAAGTTGGGAGGGAAAAATCAAAAAGCGCGATTTAAATTCCAGTTTTAAGTTACAAACGGTGCAACCTTGGTAGTACAATGCATGTTTTGCGAATCAGTTCCACACGTGGAATAAAAGAATATTGCTCTGGCGAGTTCTACGGGAGCTCATCTTCCCTTGGTACTGAAGGGATCAACCAATATTTGTGACCGGGTTTGGGGCTGAAATGAGATTAGCTGGATAGCAAATAGTTTTGGCCGGTTTTACATGTAGCTGGGTTTTAAACAGTCATTTGTAAAATTCTTGAGAAGGAAAAGTATTTTCACTTCAGCCCCAAACAATTAACCCGGGCCATATATATAAATAATGACCGGTCTCTAATCTAAAAAGTTAATCAGAGGAAAACTGAGCCGCCGTGGCATGTAAACATGCACTTCTTTGTTAAACTAATTGCATGGGTTTTAGCTTCAGACTTTTGTTGTGTTGTTGTTCAGTTTTTTTTCTAAAAATCTTTTGCAATTTTCCAATGATCTTTAAAAACTTCTACGGCCGGAGTTACGTTCTGATATACTGTGGGCAAGCGATCTGTACTGCACTGTCCTTTGTTTTTTCTCTCGCGCTGGCTCATTAGCAAATCGCATTGAGACGAAAACGACAGAAGTTGAAGCTGAAGCATCTGCAATGAAGTCACGTTAACAGAAGTTTACTTGCTGTACAAGTTAGTGAGAAATATTATTTGGTCAGTAAAAGATAAGGGAATTTTGCTTTTCTAAAGAGTAGGAACCCAGACAATATTATCAAATCTGTATTGAAAACCCGTATGAGCCGCTTTCACATGTACAATCATGCACAGATCAAAGTAAGAATTTTGCTACACAAGCCCTGCATGTATATTTTTCTATGACATTTTTGAAAATTTCTCATTTATCTACTTTCAGAAGTTATCATTCCGTTTACCTTCTTCACCCAATATGACATGTTTACAAATCATGTCGGCCCGCCTGTTAAAACCCAAACCTTATTCTGAGCGTGATTGTTAAAGTGGTTTATAGCATCTTGGTCTCAAATTAAATAGATCGGTTTATACTCTGATCGTGACCTCATTTTTCTGGCTAAAGATCGTACTTGTGCCTTGGGCACGTTTTTACTGACCACATAATATGGACACGAATCGATTTGAAAATGGAACTTTGTTGTTTCCCTATAGGCGGATTTCAGATGACGTCACTGTTTTACATTTTGCGTCATCAGCATAATACCGCATAAAACCAAATTCAGGATTGAACCAAAATGAGTCCAGAGAATGATAGTGCATAGCACAATAAGTATTCACTGAACATTTTAGCTTGAAATATCAAATTTGGAGAAATAAATGTTCAAAAACGGCGAAAATTACAGAGAATATTGGATGGAGGCAAGACGCTGCCTCAAGCAGTACAGAACTTTGTAATTTGCGACATTTCCAAACATTCATTTCTCCAATATTATTCCTTTTATGAAACTCAATTTTTCAGATTGTACTAACTGTTCTATGCTCTGTCGAATTATGGACTCATTTTGGTTCAATCCTGAATTTGGTTTTGTGCTGTTTTATGCTAATGAGGCAAAATGTAAACATTGAAACGCGCCTATTGCGACCACGCGACAATGGTGATAAACATCGAAAACTGCGTTTTTCGATATAAGACCAGATCGGAGGTCCGGCATCCTTTGCGAACATCTTTAGTTCGCGCAGTTGAAAACTTTGGGTCGACCTCGACTCTCAGAACGAGAGATGCTATTGGATAAAAATACAATAAAATATCCTTAAGCTTTGGGCTAAACCTAACCATCCGCAGACGAACATACAATGACGTATTGTCAGAACGTGTCAGCTATTGTTATTGCTATTGTTTAAAGATCCAATAGGGGCTTACGTTCTGAGGTTAAAGGTTACTTTAAAACTATCGGTAGCCACAGTGGTTAGTTAGACTACAGTGAACTATTTTTATTTTTTGCGATTGTATTGATGAATTAAAAACATAAACAAAGGACATCCCATCTGAGCTTTTAACAGCAGATCGATTTGAGAACGGCGCTATATCATTGTAGTGCAACAAGCCCACTGACTACAGTGACTACAGACTCTTTTTGGTTCTTGTAATCGCATGGGGCTCGTGAAATTAAAGATAAATTTCACTTGTGTTTTCAAAGTTTCGCTTAATTACCTGAGTCATGCAAGCGACGAGGGCAATTCGAAAACTTTGAAAACACAAGTGAAATTAGCCTTTAGGGACCGGTCATTATTTATCGCCTAATATAAAGTCGACGCCAACACTTAAAACCACAGGCAGTCCAAGCTTACAGTTTGTATTTTGCGGTCGGTTTGTGCACACCATTTATAAGACTTTGTATGGGAATACACTCTATTTCTCGAAATAGTAAGACATTGCTATGAAAGATGAAATAATAAAGAACTTAACCGGCGATAAATCGCTCAAAATGGCTCTAAATGGCCCCAAACTACGCAGAACACACAAGTACACAATAAACAACAGGTAAGTCAACTTTATTTCATCTTTCATAGCAATATCTTACTATTTCGAGAAATCGAGTGAATTCCCATACAAAGTCTTATAAATCGCTCGATCCCGGAGTTCCCATACAAAGTCTTATAAATCATGTAACCCGACCCCAAAATACAAACTGTAAGCTTGGGCTGCCTGTGATCCCACTGGGATATAATGGAGCCGAAATGCACACATTTTAGAGATCCACTGATGATCAGTTGCTGTTTTAGTATCTTTTTTTGAGAAACAATTTGTTGTCTTCTGTATAATTCAAAAATGTAAACTAACAGCGCCATAATAACGCTGTAGAAACTAGTGGAACTGTGATGTGAGTTGATAGCACTGTAAGTTCACATCACTGTCACATCGATGTACACATTAATGTAAAAGTGCTGGCACTTGCATCACTGTTACTGCACTGCTAATAACAGTACTGTTGCATCGATGTCACTCTTTATAGCTGTTACAGCGTTGTGCGCATTTTCACAGTTACAGCGATATCCTCCTTTTCGCAGTAACAGCGCTGTGCACACTGGTGTGCAGCTGTTGTAGGATTCTATCTGTGTATAGATACTAAAAACCTTTTCTGTCATATATTTACTGTCACATTTTTTTCAAATCTTTCAAATTTTTCAAATTTTGGGCAGTTAGAAGACAGAGAACAGAAGAGAATGAGGATGGTCTTATATGCAGGAAGGTAGCTCCCACTTGATCTTTTGCCAAGAACATCTTAGTCTCATTTCAATGAAAGTTTGTTAACTGCCATTACTGACCGCAGTCTTAGAAATTCGACTGCCACTGAGTCATCATCGTGGCAACAAGAAAGGAAAACTGCTGATATATTTTAATGACACAACATTGAACAATCAATGTGGCACCAACCAACAAGACCAGCTAAGACAAATATTAATGACAATCTAGTCCTATTTTCAAAATTCTTGACATTTTTAAATTTCCTGACTTGATCAGTATGACATTATTCATGTATGATTACTATACAAATATGCTACCTTAGACTTTCTCTAATTTTGTTTGGAAAAAAATAGGTAAAAGACAACTATAACACTAGATTAGCTGCGAGAGAAATTTCAGAAAAATAAACTAGAAATATTTTTGCGTGTATATTTGCGTCGTCCTTTAGCATCTAATTGCTTAACACGTTGTCTGCTACTATTAATGGCTTGAACAATTACAAATTGTATGAAATTTTTACCTATTTAATTTCGATGAAAGCAGCTCATCCAAGATTATAACCTCAAATATGCATTTCTAGTTGTCTTGTTTGTTAAAAAATCAAGAAAAAATGTGTTTGAAATTTGTCAGTTGCGAAACAGGTGATAATTATAAATGCACAGTGTCTGCCTCGGCACTTGCAACCTTAATACGCCCTTGTAGAAACCAATGAATATGTACTATATGGCGTTAATGTCGTTATAAATGTTACACATATCACACACACATTAAGACTCAATTTCAGTGTTGAGAACAAAGTTTCAGCACAACCATGCAGACCGATATAACGCACGTTTTTCACATAAACAAGAACTAAAACATTCCATTTTCTTAACTGTCTGTCTTAAAATTTCTTCTATTTATTTTAAACGTTTAATGATCGTGTAGTTACAATATTATACGTACAATGCAAAACAATGTTAATAATACATTACAATACAATATGATACATTATAATTCAACAATAATTTTTACTGCCTAATCGTGCGTTACTATATTGGTTAGATTCGATCAAGTGATATCCTTCGCAGGGAAAAATTTCAGCGAATACAACAGCGCAAATATCCGAGGCGTAGAGAGTTTTGCAAGAAAGTATATTTTTCTATATTCCATTGCAATGTTTACTCTATTCCGGACTTCCAAAATTCCTTTTCCTGATAAGTCCATTCCAACCAATCCAATCACTACTTTTCTTGGCTTGTCAAGGAAAATTTCAACCGCCATTTTGAGCAAACTTCAAACCACGGATTGGAATCAATGCATTGTTGAACCTTGCTAAAAAACTACTACTTTCTCAAAACTATATCTGTGAAGAATTCTTAGAGAGAAGTTTCAGAAGATAATGCTTCGACAGCGGCAAAATTAGGTAAGCAGCAAGTTGTGAAATGTTTTAGTTATAGCAAGTCTCTGCCGGAAAGTTTTTGTTCGAGTAAACTGTAAAGTCATACTCAACATGAAAGAAGACCGAGTTCATTCAGGTTTTCGAATCTATTTGTAGATATTATTTAAGAACAAGAGATTTACTGAAGTTTGTAGTTACAACTGTAAAACGCGGCCGAGTATTGTTATTTAACTTTGAATCGGAAAACAAGCTGATTTGGGTTTTAATATTATTCATTTTTCGACAGTTCAAAGATGTTTGCTTCAAGAATTTTCAAAACACTCTTCCTGAACCAAAAGTTGCCACAAATATCTTAGCCCGGCGTTGCCCAAATTATCCTTTTACATGTTTTGGAAGAGCAATGGTTTCCGAGTAAATTTCATTTTAAAGTACTGAATAAAACCATCAATTGTATCAGCTCAAGTCGTCTAGAGGACATTCAGGTTTTGTTAACAGAGCAATGAAACTTCATACGCGCGCGTCAACTGTCGAGTGTTGGTTGTCTCTAATGAAAAATTATTGTTAAATCATAAAATGGATAAACTACTTCCGTGGTATGTTGTATTGAGTTTATACAGTCCCTCGGCTTTCAAATTGTCCTCAAAGTCTCTCATTTGCCCTCGACTTTGTCTCGGGCAAATGTTCACTTTTCGAACAATTTCTCTGCCTCGGGCCTGTAAAACTCAATACAACATACCACGGAAGTAGTTTATTCACAGAATATTAGCTTGCACGTGACCGAAATGGCATGATTTGATTGGGAGTCAACGCAAGCGTTTCCGGTGAGGAATAATATATCGTATTCAAATATCAACAAAAAATGTAACCTCTGTTTATGGGAAGAGTTTTTCATCATTTGTAAACCGGAAATGTCAAACTTAATCATGGAAACGAACTGACATCGACGTGTAGACACTCTAAGAAATTTATGTTAAATACCGTGATTGCTTAATTATATTTTTAGACCCTCACACAATTTTTTCATCCAATAACATCCCGACATGTCACACTGTAAGGCATTGTTCCCTATTTTTAAATGTATATATATCTAAGATTGTAACCGTTTTTTGCGGCAGTTGCCTGATGATTGCTTCGCGAGAAGCATGAAACTCGGAGTAGC